>JARHVA010002301.1:2557500-2663825 GCA_037957365.1 Torreya grandis | reverse complement strand
CACTTTAGTTGAGCCTCCATAGGAAAAACCTAAACAAGATAAAGCTTTGAAAATCTTCTCAGATCTATTTCCATAACATTAAAAATAGGATATAAGGGACACATCAGGGTTCACCATGCATATAATGTACATCCACCACTAGTTACATATCAAGCACCTTCAGTTGAGTCACATCCTTTGAGTTGTATGATTAGTGTGTATGAGTCTAGAGTTCCAACTAAACCTTTGATATCCTTCTTAGATAATTTAGATTATAATGCACTCTTTATCAGAGTACATAATCATAATTAACCCATTCACAGTGTTCTCATTGATAATGGATATAGTGTCAATATGTGCACCATTACATTATTACAACATTTAGGCTATTCAGAGTAGGATATCACCTTAACAAATATAATTATCAATAGATTCAGTAGGCACATATAGAGTTTATTAGATGATATTGTACTTACTTTATAGACTGGTCCAACACATGTGACCACACATTTCACTATAGTTCCTAGTGTAGGATTTTTTTATATGTTACTTGGTTGCCCATGGATAAAAAAATTTAGTACCATCTATAGTTCATAGATGCATGAAATTCATTCATGCTAATCAGGTTATTATAGTTGGTGGAGTTTTATATGAGTTACCACTACCCATTTTAGAGCCATCTACTTTGTAGTCACTAGTTCTAGCTTCTCCACTTGTTTTAATTTCCCCAATAGTTATATAGTTCTTCCTCTGATATAGATTTATACACAATTGATACATTCATCACTAATATAGAGGGTTTATACATTTCCATAGCTTTAGAATTCTAGATAGCTTCTAGGTACAATTTTCACACCCAAAGTAGGTTCATTGAGATCTCAAGGGTCTACACATAAAGCACATGTTTAGAGAGCATCTCCTACTTCTAGATAGGTCCCTTAGAGCCCTATAGTTACATCCACTTGTTATAATTATAGTGGTACCCCATAGTAGGTTTCCACTTTAGAGATTTTAGAGAATCTACAACATATACATCTTTTAGAGCCACAGTCTCATTTTCATCATGCTTCACATTCACACATGATTCTACTCCTTTATACATGACACCATGATAAGGAGTCTCCCATGAGACTCATCGGTTAGTATCATCCTATCCCAGTCTACTTATAGATAATCTCTTTTGCTTGATTTTACATAGCTTATATAAAAATACAAAATAATATAAAATTTCAAAATA
Organism: Torreya grandis; assembly: GCA_037957365.1. Taxonomy (NCBI): domain Eukaryota; kingdom Viridiplantae; phylum Streptophyta; class Pinopsida; order Cupressales; family Taxaceae; genus Torreya; species Torreya grandis. The sequence goes on along the minus strand of JARHVA010002301.1, from coordinate 2,662,609 downwards.
CAAAAACATTTAAATTTATCAAAATACCAAAAAAAATTCAATTTTATGAATCATCCATGATTTATATTATTACTATCATGTTAGGACTTACATTTGTTGTTTCCTGCTATTATTTATCGATTATCTATAATACCATGCTTCACTTGATCTTGTTTGAATATGTGTAGTGACATCCAACTACTTGATTGCTTCACTCTACCCATTGAGGGGGAATTCCTAGTTATACCTTTAAGAAACACATCGATATACATACCTACTAGGGGAATATTCTACATGACAACACCATTTAGGTTATGTCAATCCTACACTACACAATCTAGGTTATCTTACTTATATACATTACTTACTAGATTACATAGTTTACTATATCAACATTTCATTGGTATCTAGCACTTGTGTATATCTTAGCATTATACCTAGTCTTGTACTAAATGTGTTTTACATACTTTCAATCTTGCTTTGATTAGTTATATGTGAGAGTAGCTTTCTATTTTTTACATTATCTCCTTTCTTGCTTTATGTAGCTAGATGAAAATTGCATTTCTAGTTCCAATTTTATTTGTTATGTGTGCCTTAAGACATTTACCAATGTGCTTTTGATTATATTCATGTGTATATACCTTTGGATCTTTGCCAATGTCCCTTATTTGTACTCTTCTATGTGCCTATATCCCTCATGCCAATCTTTGTTTATTTCAAATTGTATGTCTATGTAGCATTTGAACATGCCTTATATCTTGGTTTCTATTTTGAGTGGCATGTGCCCATGTCCCTTATTTACGTGGCCCCTTGGCTAACCTTATATGATTCTTGTTTCTTGATTTGTATGCTTTTTTCTTGATTTATTTTCCTTGTTTGTAATTTCATGATTCATATCATGCATTTACCTTGATTTCTTAGATGCCATGATGGACATCATGCTCCATCCTTCCTTGACAACTAACAACTAACATCTAACATTTCTAGATTTAGTTCAGTACATTGCACATGATTTTACATTGTTATATCTATCTATGCATACCCCTATTGATCTAACAAATCTCTCACTATAAAATTGCTACATCTAGAGATATATTGTCAAATATCTTTGTTATACCATGTATCTATGCAACATAACACACTTGTAAGACTCTTTTATTTTGAGGGAAGTAGTTATAAGTTCATCATACCTACCCTATGAAAAGGGGGAAATAAATAGGGGTTTTATCAAAAAGATCAAAGCTCCTAATAGTCAAAATAATAGCATTCAAATCACCTAGTTTAGATTCTAAAGGTCAAACTAGTTAGAATAAAACAAAAAATAGTGATAATTCTAGATCAACAACTAGTTTCAACATAGAAAAATAGCATAAAAAATGGATAGTAGTGCCAAACACAAGGGTGTCCTCATTTTGGCACACTTGTCTAGGTAGATAAACACCTAGGTTTTATAGTAATAGGCAACAAGTTTAACTCATCTACAATTTTTTGCACATTCAAATTAGTCAGAATCAATAGTTTTAGTATAGTTTTCTCAGGGAATCTAGATATAAGAGGGTATCATGCATGGCATGATGGATCTCACTTCCAATTTTAGATTAGACAGTTGACATAACTTCCAAATCAAAATCCATGTTCCAAACACTAGTGATTGATGTAAATTTCCACAATACATTGGCCTTCTTTTGTTTTTGAGTTCATTTTATTATCCAGGCATTCTCAATAGTTGTGTGCTTTACTCCATATGTAGGTGGTTGGCATATTTTTCAAGTTCAAATTTAATATAAGCTTAACTTCTTGAGTTCTCAAATTGGCTTTCACATAAGTATATTGCATCATTTTTAGAGTGGCTTTCATACAAGCCTAACCTCCATCTTTCAAAAATGGCCAAGAGTGGCCTAGTTTCTAGCATACATTCAGCTATCCACACCACATTGTCAAATTTTTAAAACATCCATGGGATCCATGAGCCATATCATATGATATCTATTCTATATTAATATCGCATCATAGCTTCACTTCATGGGGAAATGATGGAGCCAAAGGACTAGCTATCCTTTGTATTCTTAAACCACCTATTTAGAGGGATTGAACACACAACCTAGCCATTGAATATCACACACATGATTTGTTAGCTTCACTTAGTACACAAAGATGGAGTCAAAGGACCTAACTTTGCATTATTGAGCTACTTTCTATGGAATTAAGCACTCATCTCTAGTTGTGATATAACTTTTGGTATAACATCATCCATCACAATCCAACATTACTTAGCCTTACTCAGGATCACAATAGGTTTTGTATTGGTTCGCATACCCAGTGAGGTGTATTCATTCTTTTCTCTTCCTTTTTATTTTACTCAACTTTTGTATGTTCTTGTTTTATATCACATATATTAAGAATGACCTACTCTTTATTTTATTTCATATATTCACACTTGCATAATGTGCTCCTTATGCACTATCCAACATTACTCAGCATCACACAAGCTTCATGGGCTTCACCTTTGTAAGTAAGTTCAGGTATGCTTTCTATTTTTTTCCTTTATCTTAGTATTTCACTATTATGCATCACTAGAATAAAGGGGGGGAGGGGGGAATGTAGTCATATAAAATATGAAATTTGGTTACTTTAGTGTGTCTAATGACACCTAATCCATAGGTCCTCTTACTTGCTGGGACAACCCTCATAGGCTTTTCTTTCACCAATTTTTAGACATCCACAACCTTTTAAACTTAACCTTTATAGACCCAAAAAAAAATTTAGCCCCAGATCCATCCCCCTAGGTCTCATTCCCTCTAGACAATAGTGCCTAACTTGGAGAGGAACATTGAAACCTAGGGTGTCCTCTTTTAGGTGCTATTGTCCAAGTGCAAATTTGGTTCAAATAGTCATATTTTCCTAAATCCTTATCTTAATTCATGTCATCCAAACATGAATTAATTTAACCCATGATCATTAGGTTCCTTATAAAATACCATTTAAATTCTATTTAGAATGGTTGGTGCTCATTTACAAGAGATAATCAAGAATACAAGAATGTACATTCAATTAGTTTTCCCTATTCTCTACATACAACCTTCCAATATTTTTTTAAGCCCATTCAAACCTTTACACTAGTCCTTAGCCATCTAAAGTAAACCTAGCTTTGTATCTAGTTGCATTTTCATACACAATAACACTAAGCACTTTAATGGGAGAACTACATTAGCTTGATCCCTCCTCAAAACATGGGGTGTGAAGTGTGTCTAGCATATCCTTTACACACTAACCATTTCTCTCTCTTTCCCAAGTTTCCTTTTAAGTTCAAGCCAAAAGAGCTCCTAGGTATTTTGAAGATTAAAATAGATGCACAATGAGCTTCATAGACTTTAAATCTTTGATATTTCACTGATAAAGTAACATAAACCTACTAAGTAGAACCCAAAAAACTCATATCACCTAGACAACAATACTAGAAAAGGATTATAACACTGAATGGTAGGGTGTCCCACTTTCAATGCTCCTATGCAATTACAAAATGAAGTTTAAGAACCTATTTCCAACACTGTCCCAATCCTTATACCTAAATCCTTTAACCTTATCTTAGATCAAACAACTTAGAATAATTTAAGCCATCTTTTCTCATATTTATTACTATTTTTAGAAAAGTCAAAAATAAAATATATTTACATAAATCATTGGAATAATTATTGCACATTATTTATCAATTTACTTTACTCTAGACCTATTTATTAATTATGAATAAAACTCCATTATTTTAAAAAATAATAAAATAACACCTTCAAGCCTTTTGAAAAGCTTTGCCATCTCATGTGAGTTCTTTGATTCTACTCAGATTGTTTCATCAGATATTAATGGGGGAGGTATATAATTGGTTCTTTCATCTACTCCCTATTTGTTACTTACGCACATATGATGAATTAAAGGAGGAATTTATTATGCATTACATAACAAACATGGGCCCTCATGTTACATATGAGAAACTTACCACATTGCATCAAGATACGTTAGAGCTAGTTAGTGATTATATCTTATGATTCAAGATGTACATGTTAGGACTGATCTATAAACTAGTAGGTTTAGAGATTCAACATATATTTATTAAGGGGATTCTTCAACCTCTCCTCGAGTATATATTATATCAGATAGAGTCCTCTTTTAGCTACTTATGTTATATAGTTTTAGCCTTAGAAAAGAAATTGGGATTGATTGAGGTAGATTCAGTTGATCACATTAATCTAGATTTCATACTAGTACCTCCACCTACAACTCCTAACACATAACATCCACCATGTCCTAAACAATATAGGAGACCTCAACCAAAAAAGTAACTAGTTAAGAATAGAGAGCTAGTCTCCAAAGTACAACATACAGTATGTACTATAGAGAATAATAGTAAGGCACCACTATAGTTTGATTCAGAATGGGATAGCCCATGTGTTATATTATTAGCATTACTTGATATGAGGTTAATCACATTACCTTATACTCATCGATGAGATCCCCACTTTTTATAAAAACAACCACATCAGCCCTTTTGTAACTATCATCATATCTATGGATATAAAGATAAAAACTGTTATGGACTCAAAGATTGCATTAATAGATGTGTTGAAAATGTAATGATAGCATTCACATAGGGGGAAATGAGATCTCTTCAATCATGAAACCTTAGACCTCATTTATCCTTGACTAAGTCATCCCAAAACATTCCTTCATAAGAATCATCTGTCGCTCATCGTGAGAGTAATGTGGATTCTAGGATAGAGCCTCATAAGAGATATCCAATTCCACTTACTCAAAAGGTTTGGAAATTAGTAAAACAAGAGAAACCTACATATAGTAGTTCAATTTGAGGAGTAAATAGTGCATTTCCATATACATATCCATCACATTCATAGGCACTTTAATAGATTACCGCTCCAAAGAAATATTCACTACAACCATATTTTAAAGGTCTTATCTCATGTAGCAACATGTTATGATTAAGATTAAATGAGACCACAACATAGATTATTAATACAAATAGATAATCATTATGGCCATATTTTTAGAAACCTATTTCATGTAGAAACCCACTATGATTGAGATTAGATGAGACCCCATCATAGGTCTTAGCTCCATCTCAATCTATTACTTAGTCATATGCATCATAGTAGAGGCCATAGGGTGTTATTTCATGTAGTAATCTAATATAATTATGGATAGATGAGTCTTCTCCACAACATAGTTTTAGTTGAACATCTATTGAGATTACATTTTATAGAGTCTCCATTTACAGCTAGAGTTAATGCATCACATATTGTATCAGATATAGAGCACATTCCTATACAATATGAGTAGTTGTTTAGTTGGCCATCAAGGTTTAGATAGTGATTTGTCACACATTCATACTGCTATTAGTTCATAGCTTCACTTAGTAGTGTAATGATGGAGCCAAGGGACCAACCTTTGTATTATTGAGCCACTCCCAATGAATTGAGCATAGAATGCCCTCTTACATAATATTCCTAGTTTTGAATAATATCCATCCCTTACCAAACTAAATTATCCAAATCTAGACCTTACCAAAAATACTATTTTACCAATCTTAAACCAGTTCACTTTATCAAATCAATTTCTAAATTATAAAACCAATAAATCTTTTGCTCACATATGATTACAAATCAAACATACCATCACACTTATCAACATATCATGAACAATAAAAATCACATTACAAATAACATTTTGCCAAAACATATGCAACCTTGAAATCAATACCAAAATAACTATTTATAATCAACCATTTGTAATGAGTATAATAATATATTTCAAATCACATACATGGTACACATGAGTTGAAATCAAAACAATATCCATATATATTATGAAGTTTTCAAAACATATACATCATATCAAATATAATGAATCATAAATGGGTGTCATGCCCTCACTCTTAATCTCACTCTCCCCACTAGTACTGGTCCCATAATCCACTCAACCACTTAATATCCCCACACCTCCTCAAGCTCCCAAATGCCTCTTATGATGACTCTCTCTCTCTCTCTCTCTCTCTCTCTCTCTCTCTCTCTCTCTCTCTCTCTCTCTCTCTCTCTCTCTCTCTCTCTCTCTCTCTCTCTCTCTCTCTCTCTCTCTCTCTCTACAACAATTTATTGTACTCCTCACATAAATCCACATACCACCTTTGAAGCTTAGTGTACTCATCTATAATCCTCATGCTCATTGAACTAAAATCTAGTGGAGGTATTCTATGCCTATCTAGCTTATCCCTCAGCTCATATCTCTCTCTCTTTCTCACTACCCTAACATATGCAATTGTAGCTATAACAACTCTATAAAAAAATGAACATAAACATTGGTTATAACTATCACTAACTCTATCAAACCCTTCTCCAAATCATCATCAAGTATATGATATGTAATCTCTTAGAGTTTTGGATCAATGATGGTCTCCCAAAACCCATCATCTCCACTCCCTACACTATCTTGTGCTTCATCCTACACACCTCCCTCTCCACCTACACACAAATTACAACACTAAATTAGATATATACTTTTAAATCAAACTAAAGCATAAACTTGTATAAAATTCAAATATAATTACTACTTACCTCCCATCATCTCAATCAGTCTAGGATCCTCATATTCAGGAGCATCCCCTCCATCAATATGATATAATGGGGCCCACCAATTCCTAGCCCACTATGTGGTATATGCCTCTATAAATCCAAAATCATCTACATCAAGAATATATATCCCCACATCCTAAGTATCCAAAGGTAATGGTGCTTACTCAACCTCAGTAGACCTCACACGAGCTCCTACACTCACTAGTGCTCATGCACTCCTCACCCATACCTATGTTACTAGGGGCACATACTATGGTACCCAAACTATCTAGTCATGCACTTATATTTAAATCACTCATACACTCTAACCTAGTGATCATGTAACTAATAATTGACCCTCATATACTATAAATGCACTCTATCCTTAGCCCACCTAGGAAGTCCTTTATAAGGCCTCCATATGATATCATGAGCCACCAATTTGTATAAAACTCATCTATAGTGATCTATCCTAGGAGACCAGATAGCCAATATACTCATCCGCTACTCCCCAAATGGTCATGGATGTGCCCACTCTATCCTAGGTAACCTAATCAAATGCATAACTGCAATGTGTTCATAATCCCAATAATGTAATAAGGTAGCTACACTCACACCACCACTAAATACCTCTTATGTAAACCTATAAATATCCTTGTATAGGTGGAAAATCATAGTCCTACCCCATGAGAACATAGTACCATACACCTCCACACTATAAATAATCCTATACATCTTATATGTAATCAACACCCCACTCCCATCCACAACAAAAAATGAATCCAATGACATGGCCAACCACTTATATAAATGTGGAACACTATATTGTACTATAACTGATAGAAACACATAATTATCACTACCTCTCTAATGTATACCTAAAGGTATGCTAGTAAAGTACAAGGACACTCAATCAATACCCTCAACACCCATATCATCTTGTAATGTCACATACCATTCACTAAATTAAAAATACAAAATGTGATACACATCCTCTAGAGTCATGGTAATCTCCCTTGTTAGAATCCAAAAAGTACATGTATATACATTCCACCTCTTTCAGAAGGTGGTAATCAGATATCTATCTCACTGCACTATGCCTAGGTCACACACATTATCCAACCCAACCCTATCTATGATATCTCTCTCATCAATATATAATGGTAACATCCTTAATGTCTCCATCACCTAAACTTTATATAACTCCCTCATCCATACCTTTCCCTACAAAACACTAAAAAACATCATATATATCAACCAACCATGTCCAAGTAAACAACCATTCTACACAATAATAGGAAACAAATAAAAATCATATAAAATCAACACCAATAGACAATAGTGCTAAAAAAAAGACACCAATACTAGACAAGAGTGTTGGAACCTAGACAACAGTGCTGAACCCTAGACAAGATCACTAGAACTAGTCAAAATTTTCCTAGCATACTTTAAACAACTCAAAAACATCAAAAATAGGCTTCTAAATAGGCAAAAATAATATATATTTTTGGAAGTGTGAAGATTCAAAAAGGTGATTTCATATGACATGTGTCTTAAGAGGTCCTAATAAACTATCAAAATTGAAAATTGGTAGGTTATTTAGAGGAAAGGACATTTTTTTTAGAGAAAAAGGTGAGTTTGTCACTTTTATAGCCCATGGGGAAGTTTTCCATGTGGGAGATTATCATGGTATGTATATTCAGCTTCCCCAAGCTCAAATCCATGTTTGAAATGCTTTGGAACTGCCATTTTAGGTCTAAAACTATTCTGCTTCTTTTTCATCCTTATTGATATACATAACCAGTCTTTAAGTTTGTACTTGGTATGGATAGCAAGGGAAGTTTCAGACCAAACACCTTGGGGAAGTGAAATTAAATTCAAATAATTTCATTTCAATTATAATATTTTTAATAATTATGGTATGTTCTTCATGAACCATCCTCCTAGAGTTGACTATGTTTTTATGATTGCTAATTTGTGTACCCTATAGGTTTTGCCTTGGTTTGAGAAATTCCATATGGAAAAAATTTATAAGGTTAATTATAGATTATTTTTTTCCTTATATAATTGTATTTATTGTTTTAACTTTGTTTGGATATGTAAACCATCTCATATTTCAAGAGGATACACCATTTTGAGTTACAAGTAGTTTGTCATGATTTTCAAGAAGTTCATGCTTAATCATGATCTCAAAGAGTGGATATGAGTTAATTATTATGTTTTAAATGTTATTTTTTATCCTTTCCTTTCCAATCTCATATTTTAATACATACTCCTTGTAGGAGTAGTCATAAAACATCATGTTGTCAGTTTGTTAAAAGACTTTCATACACAGTTAGTTTGGAGATATGAACGGTTATAAATGATGTCCATAAATACATAGGGAGTTTTAAAATGTTTATATATCTATTTAAAACATGGACATGTTATTAAGTTTCTATATGGTGTAAGAAGAGGGGTTTGTTTTAGTTATGGGCAACTTTTATATACAATCTACCATTAGTGAGCATCTACTAGTGCTTGGAAAAAAATTCCACATTGAATAGGGTGTGTCTACATTTGTTTTAGACCTTTTGATATGTAAGGAGTACATTTTGAGGAACTTTAATGAATATAAAATCCATTTTTGGGCAGGTTAATGCATACTAACCAAGTTGTACTCACTGACTGTACATGGAATGCAACCACCGATAGGTGGGATCACATAGATGTAAAGGTACTTGAATGGAAGAATGGGAGCATGGTGAGTCATTTTTGGAATTATAGAATGTACGATTGAGTATGGAAGACCTAATTTGATGTGTCAAGTTATATTTTTTAAGTGGAAAAACCTTTAAAGCAATGAATATGTGTTTTAGGCCCCTTATTCCTAAATGGGCAAAATAAAGCACCTGTGGGTTTTGGGGATAGCATAAAACATAGTCTCAAAGACTTATAGTGCCTCTAATTGACTAAGATTTATAGCCAATATCAAGGAAATTAACCTCACAATTTTTAAAGGGTAGAGGACAAATGGGAGGTGGTTTTTTGGAAGCCTAATAACCACTTTTATGTAGTAATTATAATTAGTAACATCTACAAGAATTTGAGCCCTTAAGAAACTTTGTTTTCTAAGTTGACAGTCTAAGCCACATCTTCATGTGTATGTGACCTCATTGATTGATTTTTTTTTCAAAGATCAAAATGGTCACCTAAATAATAATTTTATATTATGTTTTTCCTTCCTTCAGCATCTATAGGTCTCTTTCACCACAAAATGTCTACCTATAGCCTGCCTGTAGGTGCCCATAGAGCCTTAAGGTGAATTTGGAAGATTATGAGCCTATATACCTAGACACATGAATTGAAAAGTTGAATAGAGTTTTAAAATATTATCCAAAGAGCATATCATAGTTTCCAATTGTAATATTTTCACCTATAGATCTTGAGACTCTCATACAGTCAGTTGAAAGTGTTCAAGACAAACCATGAGCTAAATACATTGATTAAGTGATGATCTAGCCATGTAGGGTGAGTAAACAAGTTAAAATCACTGGTAAGGTATATTATAAGATATTAAGAGGACCATTGATACTATAAAACACACCTATATATATCTCTTTATCTGAAAATAATCACCTACAACCATTATAGTTGACTATCACAAATAGTGAGTAGGATTAAGGTCCAAAATGATGATCTAAGCTCAAACAAAGTGTTAAATGGGTCCAAATAAATTTATATTATCATGGAAGCTTCAAGAGTGGTATTTAATCATTTATTTCATCTTGAAACATACATTCACCTATAGGTGTGATGTTTTGAGGCTAATATAGTCAGGGTTTGTGCATATAGTATTGAAGTTTCAAGGGTAGGAAGAGTTATGTAAAAAGTCATAAGTGGTAAAATGACCTAAGGAACATCCATTATTAGTATAATATAATATTAATCATATTTTAAATTTAAAATAAGTAGATAAGATCTTATGCAACATAGTCAAGTAGTCTACTCTCCAATACCCTTGCATAGTCTGCTTTCCCATAAGGTCTGTGTTAAAGATTGAAGGAGTAGGGGTATTTTAACCTGATCATAAGCCCATTTTTGGTGTAGAGGCTCTCCATAAATTTTATAATCCTCTCAAATATTCATTTTTTTGGGGAAAATTGTGAGTTTCCTCTATTTTATCTTAGATAGAGGGTACTCCCCTTAGGTGCAAATTGATGGGCTTTAATGAAAGGAAGTGAAAGGGAGAACATAAATTTGTTTGAAACACTCAAAAAGGTTTATTAATATAAAATTAACATATATAAATAATTAAAACTTTTTATAGATAGGATAAACCCAATGGGATAATCTAAACCATCATGTTTACAAGCAAGGCCATTATGTAGGGTTTGGGCCTAAAACCAAATGAAAAACTACTTTACAATCCTAACATAAAAAAATAATTCCCATCATTTGAGACATGGTTATGAGGTAAAAATATAGGTATATATTCTATTGATAAGTAAATAAATATATAAAAATTCATTTTGTGCTTGAAGGTAACTTAGACCTATTAGACAAGGTTTAAGCCTAATACCTAAATGAGAGGTCATTTACACTTCTAACATGATATATGCTTCCTAGCCATTGGAAAATTATTATAGGATTTTTATATGTGTGATAAAGCTTTTAAATTTCATAGGAGTCACAATATAGTCCATTTTGAGCTCAACACTCACTCAAGCTTACAAGAAAGGGATGGAATAGCTTGATATGAGAAGTTTGATTGGTCACATCTTTCATGAGACTGTGCATGGATGACAATGGAGTTTAGTGGAGTTATAATAGGCCTTAAAATTTGGTTTTTGGTAATTGTTTTGAGTTTCCAATATTAATTTTTTATGAATAATTCTTAAGAGTGAAAATAGGCCTAAAACCCTTGCCAATCCTCAATCGAGACTAGTTTGGAGAAATGGAGTTGGAAAGCTGATATAATGGAATATTTTGATCATGAAAGTTATTTTAACTTGTAGGGTACTCTCTCAGGATCCTCCTCACCCTCTTGAGTTGTAAAAACCTATATGAATAAGGTGTAAAATATGGTTTTCTTGATAATTTTATGTATTTTGTAAGCTACAAGAGGTTTCAAGAGATGAAATCATGTTTTGGTGGAATATTATCACTTTTAATAACTACCTATTGCCATTTTAATTTTTGAAAAACTCCTAAGTGCCTCAAAAGGAGATCTCATCTCAGCCAATCAAAACTAGCATAATGACCAAGCTAGTGAGAAGTGTAAAAACTTCATGTGTGAGCCTTTTTAAGGTGTACTTGATGATTTTAAGGAAATGGAGGGTATTTATAAGTGTCATACACTCCATCACATATATTTTAATGGAAACCTAAATCCAAATTTGAGGCAAAGTGTGTAGGGTACATGAAAGAGGAGTTTTTTAGACTATAAATGGTGATAGCTCCTTTCTAGATGATTCCAAATGATGGGGCCTATAATTAATGAATGGAGAGGAATATTTATATCCTTACCCATCATTCCAATAATTATACCTATCCCTAATAATTTTTGGGACATTCAAATAGGTCCAAATCATGAAGGCAATTTTTTGAGCTAGAATGAGGAGTTTTATGCCACTTTTCATGAGTTTTATGACTTGGATGGACACTTATGCTTCTTAACCTTGCATGTTTCATCCCACATCCTCTTCCAATGCACAAGTAACTTATTATCTTAGATTTTAAAGTGTCCTTGTGACCCTTGTACTTCTCTCTTCTCCTCTCTCTCTCAAGTTTTATAAGAGCTAGCCATTTTGGACATTATAACTCATGATCCACCTGAGTATGGAGAAGCCATACTCATTTTCATACCATTTGATAAATAATACTACTGATTTTTACCTCTTAATGATTATTCATAGTGTTTTATATATTAATTTTGGATCTTGCATAGTGAAGACTATGGATTCCTTAGCATGTTGTCTCATTCTTTCATCCTTTTTTAGTTGGAAAGATTCTTCTTGTAGGGAATGTGAAGTGTTCTAAGAAATTTCAAGGATTGAGTTATTTTATTCATTAGTGACATTCAAGTACTTTTTTCTAATCATCCTAGTTTTTCACATCTATCCTTAACCTCATAATGTAACATTGATGTGAGAAGATGCAGATTAAAGGAGTGTATGTTTGGTTATTCCTTTGTTCTCATATGTAACATGTTTCTAGTTGGGATTCATCATCTTATTTGGTGTATCACTTCACTTATAATAGTTTTCTTTCAATTAGCTCTCTCCCTTTCCCCCCCAAAGTTTAGGTGTAATTGTAATCTAAAGTGGTACATCAAAGGAGTTATCCCTATCTAGATATTCAACTCATTCGTAGGCTACCGACAAGCCTAGGAGTGTTTCCACTATGCCACTTAGATGAGGAGAACATAAAAATCTCCTCAAAGGGTATAAATCCAAGTGATCAGACCAATTTAATGTAAAGTCATAGTTACATTATAATTAGAACCTCAATTTTAATTTGTCTCAAAAATACATGTATGCATATAGTTCACTATCACTATGTCTAAACATAAGTCAACTTGTACAAAATAATCTAATGTTTTCATGCTCACAAATAGTCAATGCAACTTTTACTTTCCAATTCTAAATATAATTAAACTATAAGTATAATATTTAGTTATTTTTACATGTATGAATATTAAATTATCATTCAACACAAAGCTAATTTGGATGTGGGCATGGCATTACTGACTATTGGAGGTGTTGAGGTGGATGCTAGGATTTAATTGGAAGTTAAAGTGCCAAATTTATTCTTTACTTCCAAAACATGAAATTTCTTGTCCCCAAGGTCATCCTAATATTCGATAATATCCATGTTTAATAATAAAGGCATGTGCACCCTTTTTACTTGTTTTATGATCCTTGCATGCTCTTTTTTTATATTTTTAAAGTTTAATCCAAAAAATCCACCTTCTTCCTTACAAAACTCAGCTCAACCTCAATCTCTTCTAGTGAAATTCCTTGAATACATTGCTTGAAGTTTGTAGAAGTCTGCTAAAGAAGTTGATAAAAAATTATTCTATTTATAAGCATACATGTTGAGTCTCTTTCTTATGAGAGATTTAGATCTTGTAAGATCTTAAAAATTAAATATTCATGTTAGACATACTTAGGCATTGTTGTCTCAACTACCATGATCCAATCCCAAGCTTCTTGAGTCTTGATGACTCTAAAGCTAAGAACATTTGAAGCCTCTTGTGATGCCATTAGGTCAAGGTGGATATATGCCTTATTAGTTGTATAAAGAGTAAAAAAATTAACTTATTCTAATCTTGATTCAAATAATTAAATAATTTACAAGTGTCAAATAAATGAAGGGTTAACTCTACCCTCCTTGAGATAATGGCTTCAAGAATGTCATATAATTTGGAAGTAACAATTTGGACTTCAGTTTAAATTTCATGAGGAAAGTGAATAGTCCATTTTTGTTCCTTTATTTACTTCAAATACTAAAAATATTGTTCCTTTACTTTCTCTAATTCATTATTGAGATCTTGTCTATCCAGTTTTGTTCCCTAATGTAGTTACAATAAAGCATCCTTATGTGTCTTGAGATAGGACTTTAAGTCCTCCATGTATGGGGACTATCCCAATTTCTTATTATTTATTTTAGATAAGGTAAAGACCTCTTACATATCTTCTAGGATAATCCCTTTCCCAGTATTATCTTCCAATTTTCTCTTTTTTACCCTATAAATACTCCCTATAGATTTATCAAATATAGAAATCACTGTAGGTAGCTCTATGAATGTGAGGTTTGGCTTCTATGAAGCATTTGACACTAAATTAGCTACCCACTAAGGGATGACCAATTGGGATGGGTTTATTACTTAAGTGTCCTTGTTTCCAGTCTTAACAAATGTTTTCTTAGATGGTTAATTTAAAGCTTCTTGAATTAATTGGTTGGGTAGGGAAGACCAGATGATTTTAGACCAGTCCGCTCCCCCATATTGAGGTAGTGTGTTGATGGTGTATATTGGTTTTTTATTTCCAAATTTATCTAAAGATTTCACAATGGTTCATTGAGAAGAGTTGGAGGAAGACATTTAAAAATCTATTTGAGTGGATGATACATGAATTTGGGAACTTTCCATTACTCCTGTGATATTCCTAAAGGCCTTCCTTTTGGATCTAGGGAGTGTTAGGGTAGTGGAAGATGTAACTATATAAGTAGTGTACATCATTAAATATGTGAATATAATTAGTGGGGTGGAAATATTTGGGAAAATGGATATAATAGGGGTAGATGATACATCTTCTACATTACGAGTGACCAGGGGTGGTTGGGATATGAGATAAAGAGGAAGAGAATGAACAATAATAAGGGAAACAAAAGAGGAAATTATAGTAGAGATAAGAGGTGTTTTATCCTTAATTTATTGATTATAATATAGAGGTGCCTTTCCTTTAGTGTCCTAGAGGCTAAAGAGTTTTGATCTTTGTAAGTCTTCCTCTTCTTTTAGCTATCTTTCTTCACTGATAAGATTTCCTTCTATATCCTACTTCTGAGCTGAGGGATCTTCTTCTAGTTGGGTCCTTTGGAAGAGGATAAGACCTTGGTTTTATCATATAGAAAATTTTAGTCTTCTCAACTTTGGGGGAGGGGGGTGCTTTTGAATTGGTTCAGATGAAACATACACATTTTTAAGTTCTTACATATGTGGAGGAATCAGATGGTTTGGGCCATCTAAATCTAATGAGTCAAGGTAAATTGGATCTCCTTAAGATCCTTAAATTCCATATTCAATTATTTTGAGCTCCTTATTAAATTTATTCAATGTCTATAGAGCCTATTGAAAAGGCTTTCCTTGTTATGATAATAGATATGAAGTCCTATTGATCTAGAAATATAAGGCAACCCATCTTCTTTGGGGTGGGAGCCAAATTCATGCATCTAAAATAGAGATAGAGGGTTATCCTTTTATGATATTTCAATATTATCACCTTAATCCTTCCTTTTGTGCCCTTTTAAAGACCTAGGCATCATCCTTGGCATTCAAAAATAGGAAGTCATGATCATAAGGCTCATGTTTATATGGAATATTGAGACCCTTGATATGCTTTTAAATCCTACCGTAGGGATCCCAATCCTTATGAGGAAAGGTGGGAAATGAATAGTAATTTCTCATTTTGACCACTTATCCAAAGTGCCTCCAAATTATGTAGCACATTCAACCTATCATCACATGAGATCCATAGAATATACTCTTCTTATTTGTCAAATCCTCATCTACATGCTACCACAGTTGAAATGTTATCTCTTGTTTTGATAGATTATCTACCATGTACTTGTTAATATGTAAGGGGTTAAATTTATTTCCAATGACCATAATCACTATGTAGTCTAGGTATAACCAATAGTCACCCCATGGTGCCAATGAGTTTGTAATTGACTTAGAAACCTTGGGTAGTGAGGCTTCATGAATTGCCTACCATACTTATGCGTACACATCCTTTACAATGTGAGTAATGTTATTGATGAATTCATATACATGCATGAATTAATAATAATCATAATTGTAATTTTTTATGTAGTCTGGAGTAGGATCATAGAGTGACCCATAATTCACATGTACTATTCCCATCACAATGTCCAAGAGGTATCACATCATATAGAAGTAGACACAAATATGATGCTTATTTTTGTGTAAAAGTTATTCTCTTATCTTGATGCTAATTATATTTCCCAAGGAGAAGGTCAAGTCTGAAGTCATCATCATAGCCAATAATGAAACCCATTCTAGGTGAACAAAATGGATTCTATAGAAACCATATAGTCTATTTGGGAGGTCCATCCCAATGCAAAACCCTATTATAAACTTGATGATAGGTGTGGAGTCCTTATCCTTTAAGCTAATAATCTTCCCAAGGAGAAGCCACTTGTTTAATATTTTAATTGAATTGTTTTCTTCCCACCCTATGACCTTATGTAAATCATAAATGACATCTAAAATTGGCAAAAATAAATAACTTTGGAATGCATATCTTGAGATGCAAGTCATGATGTTCTTGTGTTACATATGGTGCAAGTACTTATCCAACATTATCTTTATATAAAAGAATATATCCTATAGCAATTCTATGAAATACATCACTTTGGGCTTGGCTTCCATGAAATGTAGTCCTAGTTTGATCAAAAGTAGAACTACCACCAATTGCTTTTGTGTTGGTTTTATGGTTTCCTCTTAAGTGTGGGCATCTACTGAGTTAATGTAATCCCATAGAGATTAATAATTGGTGTATTTATCATTTAAAATGGTGGAGTAAAAAATAATATCTTTGTATCTAGTGAAATCCCTAATTGAAAATAGGGATGGTGGAAAAACTCCTCTAATTGTTCTAGATGATGAGACCATGATTAATTGACTGGTATTAGTTTTTAGACTTTGATATCTCATATTTAATTATTCACTTTTATGATTCACACATTGGTCACTAGGTCTTATTTTCAATGTAGTAATTTAGTTTGAAGTTCATTTGTGATGGATGAGTACAATGATGGTCTCACGTAATTGATATAACTTTAGCATTTAAATCTAATTCATGAACCATTAATGTCCAACATATATGAATTATATTTATTTGAGAAATTATAATCTAAACACTTTATTTGGTGGGTATGCTACTTTAAGTCATTTTTTTCATTTATAGGTTGTGCCAAATAGGCTTTCAGTAGTTGGGTATGGGTTTTGTGTTGGGACTAAACTGACCAATTATAATGAATTAGGGATTCTAAACACAAATTACAAACAAAAATATCGATTACCAAACTTATCTTGATATAAATACCCAATGATAACCTCTTATGTACTTTATTCAAACAAAAATCTTGATAACCAAACTCATTTGCATCAAATTTCTGGTCACAAGTATCAATAATAAATATAAAATATTTTTGCATAAGACCAAAATAACAAAGATCTAATTATTGACCACCAATTCTAAATAATAAAATTGACATAATTTATCAAAGAGTAAACTCCAAAACATATATAATAAAAATAAAATCTAAGACTAAATAGTTGTGGGGAAATAAACACCAAGTAAATGCATAACATAAACGCTAAAGAACAAATTTCTAAGGAACAAGAAACTACAAACAGAACCTATAAAAAAAATGAAGACCAAATACCTAATTTGAAAATTTATAAATAATTAATTTCAAAACACTTCTACCAAGGACCCAGTTAAACCAAATGAAAAATATTGACCAATTTCTCCTAAAAAAACCTTTGAGTACTTGATCCAAAGACCAAATACTATAAAGACTGTAAAAAAAATTATTGAACACTTTGGAAAAACACCAAATTTCAAAGACCAAAATGTGTATGTCCAAAGAAAAACCTATGCAAATACAAAACTTTTAAAAGAGATTAATAAGTTAGTCCAAAATGCAGAACATATTCACTTGTATTTACCAGATGACAAAATTTAGATGTAACATGTAATAATTCTTATAATGAAAAGACCTTAGATAAAAGTATTGGACTTTTACAAGGCATATTGGGTCCTTATTATAAAAAATTTAAGGGGGTATGTTAATTACAATATAACCCTTGAAGGTACTACAAGACCCTTAAAGGTATCCAAAGGTATTAAAGGCCCTTTAAGGTATATCCTAAGAGATACCTTTAAAGAAAATTTCAATCATGTGCATGTTCAAGGATTCCATGAACTAACATCGAATTAATAATTATAGAACATAAACATGATAATATAATATATAAATAGATGAAACAAAATTGAGTAAACACTACAAACTTCAGTAGTCTAGTTATAAACTTCAATAGTCTAACTATAAAAAGCAACATCTAGCTACGGACTTTAGTAGGGAAGCTACAGACTTACACAATCCAACTATGGATTTCAATAGTCTAGATACAAAATTTATTAGGATAGCTACAAACTTCAATAGGCTAGCTACAAACTTCAACAATCTAGCTATGAACTTCAACAGTGAAGCCACAAACTTTAGCAATGAAGCTTTGAACATGTAATGAATGATGTTAAATAGGCACGTAAATAAAAGTTACAAATATGTTTTGAAGGATGAGAAAAGTCCTATAGACCATGGTTAAAAGGCCAAGAATAGGGGGTGTTAAAATATTATTATTTCCCTATCCTCCTCACCTACCCATCCAACTCTAGACTTCCATAATAGGGGTATTTAAGACACCAAATAAATTAAATCCACAATAATTTAAATTTGAATATTTGGGAGCCATTTGGCATTTAGGGGGAAAAAATGAATTTAGTTGAAAAATTAGAAGCTAGTAAAGACAAATATATAAGATGAGAAAACAAAAAGTGAAGGCAGAAATATAGGATTTCAGTGTAATAGTTATTATAATGAAAAGACCTTAGAAAAAAGGATTGACTTTTACAAGGCATACTGGGTCCCTATTCCAAAAAAAAAGGAAGGGGGTATGTTGATTACAATATAACCCTTGAAGTTACTACAAGACCCGTTAAGTTATCTCCTAGGAGATACCTTTCAAACATGCATAAGGGTAGTTTTGAAGGCATTACAAGGCCCTTCAAGATATCTCATAGGAGATACCTTGAAATAAAATTCCAATTATGTGCATTTTAAGGTATCTAATAAGAGACCCCTTGAAGGTACTAAAATAACATTCAATGTATCTCCTTACCTTGAAGGACCTTGTATTACCTACAAGGTTACCCTTATGCATGTTTTTAAGGTATCTTATAAAAATTTATGTTGATTCAGTGCTTCCTCCCAAATTCTAAATTATCTTAATGAGATCCTATTACATAAACAATAAATGAGATCTATCAAAAAAGTCACTAAGATATATCAACTAGAATTGTTATGACACATTATTCATTGATATAACTTAAGTAACTCACAATAGAACATTTAAAAATTATATTACATATATAAAAAAAACTAAGGTATGAGATCAATGACAAGAAATGGAAGAGACTAACATAAAATACAAACTTGCATAACAATATGGAAGATACCTTGAAACTCTTGGGTTCACCATAGAGGTTCAAATCACATACAAGATCTCAAAATATAAGTAGCTAATCATTTTCCATGATTTTGCTCAAAACCCCCATTGCTCAATATCATTTTGTATACTATTAAAATATACATGGTTGAATGTTGATTTAATTAGCTATTTTTCTCTACTAGGCTATTATGTTCTTATGCATGTTTGAAAAGTATCTCCTAGGAAAAACCTTCAAATTAGGATTAAATGGGGATTGAAATATAGGTTTCAACATATCTCCATGATTATGTTATAGTATACATAAAATGTTATCTCCCACATGTAAGTATAAAATGGAGTGATTTTATAAATAACCTTATTACTAAATCTTATCATGTCTTTTGCAAATGTCTAGGATGAAAAATCATACATTAGAGGATTTCTAATGTGGAGACTATGTTTCACTCATAAATAATGGTAAGGTTGTTGGAAAATGAAAAATACACAAAGTAACAGGTCTAGATTCTAACTCTTTAGAATCCATAAATCTCACTTTCATATGTCATAATGAGGAAATACCTATTGAATGTGTAAGTGTTAATGTGACAAAATAATTAAATCTAACTCTACCACTTCCATTTCCTAGAGATTTTGTGGATAATTTAGGGGATGTATTTGATAATTTTACTATATGGATCATAATAATGATGCAACACATCACATATAAGATTTGTATAAAGGATGACATAGAAAAAGGTCGAAATAATTTTAGTTTAGTTATGCATATACAACCATTACAACAAGAAACCCCTATCTTAGATTTATTGGTTCAATATATCTATGACCCTACCACATTGTATAGCCTAAGAAAAAAATTTACTGGGAAAAGGGTACATTTGTTGCACAAATTTACAACTCTTGCAAATGATAAAAAAATTGCTATTAGTTATGTTGAGTTTGCATAACCAGGAGATATTTTTGGTTGCATTCTTGTCCCAATGTTATAAAAGGAGTTGGGAATTTACATAAGGCACATTATACAACATTATGAGACTTGTAGTAAAAAGTAACTAAAACATCTATCGTTAGATGGCCTTCAAACAAGATAGTAGACATGGAATGTAGAGCAATCAATTTACCATACATGAGACCAAATAAAAAATAATTTTGAAATGTTTGAGATGTTTTGGATACTAAATTCAATCCTTGTATGGCATTCTTAGAGCAAAGTCATCCAAAAAAATTAAATCATTCTTACAACTACTCAGGCCAAAAAAGAAATCAACCAAACACTTCACTCATCCAAGTGGAGCTTGATGAAAGCATAGAAAGTGAGATTACAAAAGTGTATGCAGATAAGTGTTGTACCAAAAAATGTTTTTAGTCAAGATTGTCATTTGAGATGCTAAAATCTACAAGTATAATGTCGATTGATTCCACCATAATAGATAGGAGGCAACATGTCTCAGATGCCCTTTTTTTTTGGTTGTTTAATAAAAATAAAAATAAAAATAAAAATGAAAATGAAAATAAAAATAAAAATAAAAATAAAAATAAAAATAAAACTACCATTAATTTTTAGGATAATGAGGTATGTTTGGAAGTTTGGATTAAAAAATATAGATGGAATTGCAGTAAATTTTTTGACATTAAAATTTTTCATAAAAATGGGGAACAAAATGCATTCCATGAAGGGAGGTTTCAACAAAAGCCATAAAAGAAAATAATTACAACTAAATATTTATTAGACCAAATGTTGGATGATTTTATAGATGTTTATCCAAGACTTATATGCTAGGTAGATATAAATGACTCATGATAAAATTCTCAACATCTTCTAGCATATTTCAATCAAGAATTTATGAGGTGCCACATCAATATACAAATAGTAGATATGGAATATGATCTAATATCCCATCCAAAATTAAATAACATGTGGATAAATAATTTTCATGATGTGACTATTGTAAATTTTGATGACTTCACTAGATGTAATACATATATCTTGTTGACTCAATAAAAATGTTTTGGGTCCCTTTCTAGATATCAAGAAGATTGTATTGATCAAGAATTCATGTTTCACTCAAGTCATATAATTTCTGTAAGACAAATGTATTACACACATATACAAATGTTAGAGCAATACCCTAAAGAATGCCTTAGTTCAATTCTTGAAAAGGTGGAATGTCCAAAAAACATTTGTGTCAAGGACATTGATAAAAAGAAAATCAATTATTGAAGAATAGTAGAGTTGTTAATGGCAGGGATTATTAAACATGGTCATGGTGTAGGTGGATATGGTCATTTTTTTACCGTATGTTATTGGAAGGTCTAACTTTACTATCACCTCATTGAACAAGTACTTCAAGGATATGGAAACAACAATTATAGATATTTACTATATAAACCTAGATGTTCAAAATATCTATTGTATATAACTACTACCTTGGATATAAGAAATGCATAGAAGAAGCACAATTAATTGGTGCCTTTAGTAAACTTACATCCATGTTATACCTTTAACTAGACATTGTTGTGGGGAAAATAAGAACATGTACTTCCATCCATAATTATATCTAAAAAACTATCTAATCTTATATGGAACTAAATATAATTCTATTACATTTAGAAATTCACAAAATCATGTTTTTTAATAAAGGTTTGTGTTGCAATATTTATCTCTCCTTGTCTATAAAGCTATTTTCATCGATATCGAGGTTGGATTTCTCCTAGTATGACATACCCATGAGGACATCGATGACACATTTGGAAACCTGTGTAAATGTATAAAGAGGAAAGATGTATGGAGTGTGGTAGAGATGATGGACATTTATAGGACATGTGAAAATATAAGAAACTTCTTACCATATTTGATTGAATAAGTAGTAGATTTAAAAGAGTATGTTAATAGTTACAAGTTGAAGGGAAGAAATGAAATAATAGGCTTGATAAAAGGTCAATATTTTATTTTTTGCATGGAGCAAGGTCAACCCATTATGCATTTTAAAAACTCTATAAGAGATATAAATTGGGCCCCCACTTGATTGCATTATGGGGAACAAAATAAAATAGTGAACCAAATGTTTGAAAAGGTAATCTGACAAAAATATTTTTCAAATAATTGGAAAATAGAGAAACGTCACAAGATTCCATTATTGGAAAAATATCATAAAGAAGCAAAAAAGAGTAAAAACTAAATTAAAAATAACTTGATTATATAAAATAATTCAATGAATTTGGTTTCATCAGAAATAGTATGTGGGAAAATCTAGAATATCACTTCCGAAATATCCATGACATAATGAAAGATGACATGTTACCTTTTGAAGTTGAATGTACAAGGGATTTTTAGCCTAGAAATCACCATGACATGCCCTTGCATAGAGATTTTCATAAAATGGTTCATGATAGGACCCTTGATTTTGGAGTGGCATATACATATGCATATGTTGGTCCAAGAATCAAAACAATAAAAAGTGTATTTGATCAAGCTCAATATGTGGAAATTGGAGATATGTTATTTTTTAGATCTGACAATTCTACATGAGTGAATTACACATTATGGGTTATAGATTTGAAACTAATATTGAGATAGAAAAAAAAATAGAGATATATAATGAAGGGTTAAATAGCTTGGTTCATCCCAATTCATATAAGAAAAAAAGATGTAGAAGAAGTAGAAATTTATTTAGGTTATTTGGGCTAAAAATGGAAGTCAAACCCAACTGACACCTCTTTACCATCCATTCCTATAGATAATATCATCTATGCTTGGAAACCAAATAAAAATTGGAGAGGTCAACAACTTACTATCAATGAATTTTGAAAGGCATTGTAATAGAATATTTGAATGCATCAACACATTAGGCACTATCAAAAATATTGATAAATAATTAGGATTTATTATTTTATTTCATGGCATTGGCAAATTTGAAATCATGATTCCTTAAATTTTGGAATGAGAAATATGAATGGTTTTTTTCAAAATTGTCCTATTTTTTTTGAAAAAGTAAAATGTTTTATTAGACTCACTTAGGAGATGACTTATTTTTTTATTTATTTTTTTAGAGTTTTTATAGTCTTCTTTTACAGATTTCTCAAAAACCTCACTATTGTGTCAATTGTGTATCAGTATTCCATGTTGTGCCTTATTGTTTTATTATTTTATTTTTTAATATGACAAACTCAGTATTCGAAAACTATACATCTATAAAAGGTCTTTGGAATTTGATTGTTAGAATGTGCACTTAACATTTTGAGTATTTAAAAATGTTCTTCAACTTTTGTGTATTCTAAATAGCAATTTTGCATTTTGTAAATCATTAGAAGGTCTTTGGATTTTTTGTTTTTCTAATTCAACTTTACATTTTCCAACCTTTAAAAAGGTCTTTTATAAATGGTCTTCAAAATTTTCACATCATAATTTACTCTTCACCATTTGTGCTTTTCAAAATACACTTCGACATTACCATGTTTATGTAATGGTCATCATATTTTATGCCTTAGAATGTCCCACTTTGAAATTTATGTCTCATTGATTATCCACTTCACTATTAATTTTTTTCAAAAAGGTCTTCTAGGGTTTTCTACATTGGCATTATGCATGTTGGCAATTCGAATTAGGCATTCCATAATTACACATCAAGATTTGGAATTTGGAATTTTCATATCAACAAATGGTCTTTGGATTTCAAGTTTTTCAAAGTAATCTACATAGTTCAAGTATCATAAAATGGTCTTCATCAACTCAACACTCAAAAATCCTATCTATCACCAACTCAAACTGTGAATGGCCAAACACCTAATATCATAATCTTGGTATCTTGACTATGTGTCAGGATGAATAGTCAAAATAAAAGTCCTAAACTACATGAGCATTTGAGATTTTTACATGTGTCAAAATCTTGGTAACTCGATTATGTGGGAGAGTACATAAATATCTAGGAGGTGTCTAACAACCTGAGTATCCATGATCATGCCACTTAGCATAATCTCAGAGACTCTCTCATGAAAACCAAAGTCAACCTGGGTGAATTAGTTTCTAAGTCATCAACATGTGGCCTATGCATAATATGAGATAAAAATTTATGGTCATGGGTACATCAAATGAAGATTAAACAAATAGTTCATGATCCAATCAATTGTTGACATGTAGAATCCCAGTCATACCAAGTGACCTAATCACATATTGCTCGAGCACTAAATTGATGTATGAATTATTTTTACTTATGAAATGAACTACCCAAGCTTAATATATATGTAAATTCATATTTTATGAACCAATTTGAATCACCATATAAATTTGATTGAAGATAGAAATACCACATGCCTTCTAATGGTGTGACCTAATTGTTTTGCATGCTTAGATGGATGTGATTTATTTTTAATAAGTCCAACTAATTCTTGATTAGTCCAATTAATTATTTATAAATTCCAATTTATTTATGATAGTTTTCAAAAATTTGACTACTAATTATTTCTAATATTTTTAAATAATTTGGACTTATTATAAATACATTAGATAGATGTCATTTATTTGTAATATATTCCATTAAATCTTGATACAGTCTAATTTATTTTTGATAGTTTTCAAAAAATTGATTACTAATTATATTTGATTATTTTAAATAATTTGGACTTATTACAAATACATTAGATAGATGTGATTTATTTGTAATAAGTCTGACTAATTATTGAAAAGTCTTATTATTTTTTGATAACATCCAATTTATTTATGATAGTTTTCAAAAAATGAACTGCTAATTATTTCTAATCTTTTAAAATAATTTGGACTTATGACAAATACAATATAGAGATATTATTTATTTATAATAAGTTCAACTAAATCTTGATACAGTCCAATTTATTTTTGATAGTTTTCAAATATTTGATTATATAAATGTGATTTTTTTGTAATAAGTCTAACTAATTATTGAAAAGACCAATTAATTCTTGATAAAGTCCAATTTATTTCTCATAGTTTTCAAAAAATGGATTACTAATGATTTATAATCATTTTAAATAACTTGGACTTATTACAAATACATTAGATAGATGTGATTTATTTGTAATAAGTCCAACTAAATCTTAATACAGTCCAATTTATTTTAGATAATTTTCAAAAATTTGGATAGATGATAAGTTCATATTATCTAAAATAGTCCTTTCAATTTCATCATGCCTTAATTTCTTATAGTAGGCACATGTGAATCTCTCTTTATTGAGTTTCCCATCTGAAAAAGAGGACTCTTTTGATGCTTTAGACTTAGCATCATATTTTCGACCCTTTATTTGTTTTGGTTCTTTCTTGATATATTTCTTCTCCTTTTTTTTATAATCCTTCTATTTTTTATAACTCAAAATCAAGGCATGTGATTTGTAAGACTTTAGTGTACCCATTTGAATATGCTTTTCTTGCTTCTGAGTCAAGTGGGTATAAAAAATCATTCAAGGATGGCATGGTCCATGTAATTACAAGGGCATGCTTAGGGAATGGAAGGTATAATTTAAGATATAATATTAATATTACAAGTTAGAAAGGATGGAGAGAATCAATTGATCATCTTTTTTATCAATACTACATATTTTTAACTATAATGTAAGTGATTTGAATTTTGTGAAGAATTTTCGTATAGTGTTAAAATTACCTAGGATCAAATTGATGTGCTCATTCTCTAGTTCATGACCTCTCATTATGTCATGATTATCAAAGATTTTTTCCAATGTGGACCATACTTGATTAGGAGTAATTGAAGATTTAATATGAAAGAACAAGTTGGGAAACATTGACAAGCATAATAGACCATAGACTTCATCACTTCTATTATACCACTTTACCTTCTATGCTCAAGTGATAATTATGTTTTTGAACCCATAGTGATTTGGTGTAAGACCTTACTCCTCAATAGGATTTTTATTTTGACTTTCTACTCATGATATTTTAATAGAGTAAGAAGTGGAACTTGAGACTAATCTATTATAGTAAGTAGATACATGTTGAACTAAGCATTCTCAAAAGATAAGGCTATACAACATCATTAAAATATAAAGGTTTTATTCTTACAAGGAATGATAATATCATTAATAATTAGGGGTAAAAAAACTTTTACTTTTAAAATAAATGGTACCTAAAAAGGAGATATAGGCTAAAAGTTATGGGAGTTTTATGTTTCTTGCTCACAAAATAAATATCCACTTTGCAAAAAAATTTTGTGTGTACACAAAATTGGATCAAATTTTGAGGAAAATTTAAGCCCCTTGGTATGATTATTACTAAGGAATAAAATCCCACTTGGGCAAGGGTCTAAGGTTTAGGATGAGTGCTCAAGGAATAAATTTGACACTTGTATGTATGTCATTGAGCTAGAAAGGAGTGTTGATAGAATTACTTGACTATATAAACATGACATCATATAAGTAATAGGCCATGAAAAAAGGATCTTAGAGATACAAATTGGTGAAAACATGAGTTTATCTATGTAGTGGGTGGATATCAATGGATGTCTAGATAGGGGGAAGAAACTAATGGATATCTAGCCAGGGGTCAGAGTCTGAGGGTGGTTTGAGCACAAAGTAGAACTTGTACCTAGTATAAGTAGGAGGTAGATTCTAGTGTGGTCAAATAATGAGGTGGGATCTGATATCAATTCAAGTAAAAAGTAAGATCTAAGGCCTATCCAAGCATGAGGTAGAGTCTGTCATATGTTACAATAGGTAAAAATGTCTACCAAAGTCAAAAAACTTATCGAAGGTCTCAAATCTATCAAATAAAGGGGAAATTTCCATCAAGGGGGAAATATATATTAGAGGTGAAAATTCCACCAAAGCCTACAAATTATGGTGTCAATATATGCTTGATATTTGAGCAAGGGTCTAAATATGATAATGTCTTTGTAAGCTAGAATTTTGCCAAGTTTAGAAGACCCCACAAATATTTAGATCTAAAATAATAATGTAAAATCTTATGAATATCAACTATGTTTCTTGATAATCCCAAAAAAAACAAGAAATTATTTTTTGTAAGTCCTTATATGTATGATTTTGAGAAGATCTCAATAAAATGCCTCTAAACCCTCAAAAAATTGCTGAAATCACTTCTCACAAAACTAGGTCATGTATATAGTTGAATCTATGGTTTTGGGACCTTATAAGATCAATGGTACAAGATATTTTTTATGGAAAAATAGTGGCAAAGAGATAACCTATAAAAAAATTCCATTATTATTTTTATGAATCTGGATCAATAAAGGACTCCAAAAGAAGAGTAAAATCCAAGAAATGGAAAATATTCAATATGTAGGGTCAAAAAATGTTAGACATGTGGTATGTAAGATAAAATTAAATATTTCACAATATGAGCTATGGTATTTGGATACTATAAAATCTCTAATACCATGTCAAAGTGGGCCAAAATCAAAGATCAGGTCTAGATAGTATTGAATGCATGAAGAAATTACCTATTATAGAAGTGAAATCAAACATGAGCGGAGAGAAACTTATCTTTCACAATCTTAAATTATATTATGTTCATTATTAACATTATCCAAATAACTTTAGGAAAGGTACATTATATAGAGAAGCAAAAAATAACTCACAACTAGAAAATAGGGTTAAGCCATATTTTCCATAATTACCTAAAATGACACCAGGTGACACCTAAGCAAGATAAACATGTTTAGGTAAAAACTATTATCATATATATTTTGCACCTATCTTAATGTTATAACTCACTGTTAAATAATCTAATGATACAATGGGATCACATCCAAGCTATAGGACCTTGGTGAATTGAGGTGAACCTCTAGAGAAGGTTAGCTTTCTTTCACTAAATTTGATGCAACTGATAAACTACCAGTTCATATAGAAATTTTGATTCTTAGTGATCTTGCTTCTAAACTAGGGTTTGACAGAGGGAAAAGAGTTTTAGAAATGAAAATTTAAAAATAGAAATAGTGATTACACCAAATATTTGTAGTGGATTTTAATTTTTACTTTGGACTAACACAATATAATAATAAATATATTGAATATTATTGGAGCACAAACTCATGCAAATGGGAAACCAAAGGTAATATTGGGTATTTTATCATACAAGGGACAAGATTCTTTATTTTAATAAAATAATCTTTCAAAAGGGCAAAAGAATACCACAAATGAAATTTCATGAATAAAATAAGAATAAAAACATCCACAAATTTGATAAATAAGCTTGCATATACAAATATTACACAGATAAGAAAGGTAAATATTCAATCTATTATCATTCCCCAATTTGCAACATGTAGATAAGTTATTTAGAAATGAAGAATAATCTCTCTAATAACAAAAAGATAAATAGGATATTTCATAATACCCATATTCATACAAATAATTCTCTTGAAAGAGATGTCATTAATAAAAATTTCATGCCTAATTGAAGAACATACAAAATTTGTAAACTCCATGTAAAGTGGGAATGATCTCCAGCTATAATGGCATCCTCAGCAAGGTCAACAATTAGAAAAGAGAATGCAAGTGTTGGGCATTCCACTTAAATTTTGGATGTGTGGGAGAACTTGTGGAATCTTCATGCAATGCCTTTGTCTTCTTTAATTAAGTTGTTATAGTTTCTCCATGCAATGAGGTGCCAAAGTGAAACTCAAACTTTAGAACAATAGATATCTTTTGATAGGTTATTTTTGTAAAACCTAACTTGTAATTTTAAATTGATACTTTTACAAATTTCAATTCACATAATTTTGATAAAAGTAGAAATGTATTTTATAATTTGTGATTTTACAACTAAGCAACTCAGACTTCTCAAAAAGGAAAGTGTAGTTTACAAGTTTGCTTTTTACAACTTTCAACTTGTCAAAAAGAAACATGGAAATTACAAGTGTCTCTTTCTCAAAAAGAATTGTCAAAATGATAATTGAAATTTTAAATATGTAAATTTACAATATTTATTACAAAAATGAATTACAATATATAAATTATGACTAAAATAATTAATCTACACCCAAAACCTCTGAAGACTCTTTATCCTTCTTCACCATTGTCTTCTCAATATATGTAAAAAAACTCTTAAATATATCTAAAATGTGATTTCACTAGGACCAAAAGAGTAGAAGTGGCTTATTTCACATCCTATAATCATGTTGGAGAGTTCCTTTTGTGTATCCCTATATTCTTAAGTATCTTTATCAATTTGATCCAATGTATTATGGTAACTGATAAAATGGTGGATAGAGCTCAAGTTAAATGTTGTGTCCCATGCTAACTCTCCTTCAAGCATTCCTTTGAACTTATCTTGAATATCCTAATCTGAAAGGATCTATTTTTGATGATTTATTACTTGTCATGGTAATTTATTCATCAAATATTCAATGTCTTATAACATATCTATGGCTTTGTCATGTGAAGCCTTAACTTTATTAGTAATCTCTATGTGTATTCTTACTGTGAACTGA
Source organism: Torreya grandis (assembly GCA_037957365.1). NCBI lineage: Eukaryota > Viridiplantae > Streptophyta > Pinopsida > Cupressales > Taxaceae > Torreya > Torreya grandis. The sequence goes on along the minus strand of JARHVA010002301.1, from coordinate 2,632,568 downwards.
GCTGCTCTATCTAATTCCTCTTACTCTACATCATTTATTGGTATCTTTTCTACAATGAGGATATCAATTTTAATTGTATCCATAGCTATCAACTTTTGATAGAATAGGTTCAACCTTTCTATCTCTTCTTGATACTTGCTTGTTTTCTATCTCAAAGTTGCCTATTTCTCTTTCAGAGTTTTATATTGATCCATTACTAATTCAATAATTTTTTTTCCACTTAAAATGAGCTCTTATATCAAGTAATTTATATCCCTTCCCATACTACCATTCTCTATCACTGCATCAAGTGTTTCTTGGTCTATGATATGAGTAACAGATTATGTTGGTTGAGCATCGAGCTCAATGAACTTCTTTAATACATTCATTAATTGTTCAACCCTATTATTTAATTCATCCTTAGTGACCTTTTAACTATCTATTTGATCAAAAATATATTTAATATTAGATTGAGCATCATTTTTTAATCCCTCTCTTTTAGTATGACCAAAGTGAACCTTTGATATTTGGTAATCCCCCACCACTAGATCTTCCTTTTATTGTTCTGGTGGGGGGACTGTAGTCTTTACATACTTCTCCCCTACTAGATCATATAATATTATTGATATGGTTCTAGGAGTTGTCTTATATTTATTAAATGCATTTATGAGGAAAAAATCAAGTGTGTTTGGGGACACCATATATTTCCATTTCTTTTCCATTGTTTATACTAGCCAACTAGGAGTAATATCCTAGTGTCCTGATTCTAACACTTATGAGTCTATAGTTGAAGTTTTTGCAATAAAACTTATGGTAATAGGTGCTAAGTTTATTATTTTTATAGCCATTGAATCTTCATCAGATTTTTTTCGAATCTCTTCCCCATCTATGGGTTGAGTGGCCACATTTATATCAATGACTTTATCTATCTTTACCTCCTTTATGGTGGTTGGGGTTACTATGAAAATAGAAGAAATGGGTGAAGTGGAAATGGATATCCCTATTGGGGGTGTGGGAGATGGAAGTGACACCAATGGAGGATTAGGCACAAAGAGTTGGAAAATGGGAACCTATGAGAGTGTGGAATCTAGAGCTATGACTAAATCAATCATAGTTGTGGGGACACTTAGAGTTGATGAAAAGGGAAAAGTAAAGGTAGATTAAAATGATTAATTAGTTATCCCAAGGTCTAGGATGGCTAACTAGATTGTAGTCAAGATGACTAAATCTATGGCTATATATAGTTGTGTAGTGTTAGTGATTAACAGGGTGAAAATGGTGATTAGAGATGAGATGGAAGGAATTTTAGGAGAGAGTGAAATTGTGGAAGAGGGAATAATTTTGGAAGAGGGAATTAAAAGTGAGACTTGAGTATCCAATTTAATTGAGTAAATTATCAACAATGGACTTACTAACATAGGTGAAATGGTGGGAATAGAGGGGGCAATTACTTGAGGTGAAGGTAGAGTGGAGATAGGAAAAGGAGGTATTGAAGTTGATGGAATTATAGAGATAAGAAGAGGGACTATAACTTAGATAGGAGTATTATATTATGACCAAGATAAAAGTAGAAATTATTGGAGTTTTAATGGTAGTTGTATCTTTAGATGAAATCACTATCGACTGATCTGCTACTACTCCTTAGATACTTGATTATCCTCTCTTGGCCTTTGAATTTTACTTTCTCTTGTGGAAAATCACTAGCCTATCTACCTATTCTAAGAGGTTTTTATTACTAAAACCTTCTACTAATGGTGGTACTCCCTTCTTTTTGAGATCTCATAGCTTTTCACTAATGCTTATTATTTCCTTGGTCACTTTGACCCCTTTACTTCTAATCTAATTAATTATTTTATTTATTACATTGGTGGTTTTACCCATTAATGAGAAAGACTCAAGAATGGACCACCTTACTACTAGAAGAGGTTGAACATAGATCTTATTATCACAGTAGATATTGTATACTAAGGAATCATCATCTACCACATCTTCAAAGACTAGTTCCTTGTTAAAAGACCTTATTTGATAAAGGATCATCCTAGAATAGTTCTTCAATCCTACTTCCTCATCAAATTTCAAGTATTACTAGTAGTCTTGATAGTAAGGGACATGGGAATATGTTTAGATTCCTAATGCACTAGTAATGTTGCCATTTACATCATGGAATGGCCTTGCCTCTAGAGCCTTCAAGGTCATCTAAGTCATTTTAGCCTCTTCACACTTGGATTTGGATAACAAAGGGAATTTGTACCTCTCTATGTTGATGGGGAATGAATTATTGCCATGTGTTTACTAGATAACAACTTGTGAGTCTTCATGATATACCTCACAAGTTTTATTAAGGTCCATTTATCACTTACATACCTTGGAAGGGCGTAAGGACAACTACTATATCCCCCTACTCTAATGTATGAGTATGTGGGGAACTAAATTAAATAAGATCCCCAATTAGTAATCTATGAAGTGGAAATATCATAGAATCTCTTCTTCTCCATCTCTTTATCAAACATGACTATGATGTAGTAGATGAATTCATCATTTACTCTTTTGAAGTGTTACCTACTTGCCTCAACAGTGAGGTCAGGGTAATAATTAAAAACCTAGTTTACTTGGTTAATTACTATGTTCAGTCCTAGAAAGGCTATCCATTTGACTAATATATAAACTAGATAATAAGTCATATAGATTTTCCTTATATTATCGACTTCCATCAACTACTTATGAATGGAGTCACTTATTAGCTATGCCCAGTGGATGTATTAATTATTTTGGTGGATTACCCATATGTATTAGTACATCAAGTCTTGGAAGTTCTTTACATTAGGGGTCCTAGTGATTCTATGTATTAGTTTGATTAGATCACCCACTTCATCCTTAAAATCTATTCTAGTGAATGTTTTGAGTAATCATGTGGATTTAACCCTAAGAACCCTTTACCATTGCTTATTCATCACCCTTTGAAATCTAGTGTTATTTTGTTTATAGAACTTATTGAATGATTTAGGAGTTATATCAAGATAACTCTCATATTTAGGTATCAGGAACACTGAGTCTATAAAGTTTGGGTCTAGGTTTCAAATCCTTTCTGCTTTGTCATTAATCACTTCTCTCTTATGTACATCATAATGTTTTGCTAGTGTGAGCACTACTTTAAGGATATACATTAATAGGGGGAAGGCTACTACCTAGGGTAGTCCATAATCACAAATACTCTAAATCTAATCATTTTTGAATTCAACATTTATTTTGGTCTAGAAGTCACCTAGGTCAATGTGACCTAGGTTTGTGTTGGATTCCAAGTTGAGTGGGATACCAGGTCCCTTGGATTTGACTTTCATCTCTTTTTCAGACAGGGATTTTGGAGAAATTTCTAAGGTAAAACCAACTATAGATTTGGTGGTTTTTGAAGGTGCAAAACACAAGTGAAAGCTCTAATGGAGAATTGGGATGTAATTTGCAAGGAAAATCTCTAATGCAGATGGTAGTTGCAAAACACACTTGCATTTTTTGGTGAAAACCTAGATGGAGATTGGAATTTCTCTATGCACTGGAAAAGTATAAAAAGTTATGAGGTTGTAATTATAGGTAAAAATCATATGGGTTGTGGAATTGTTTTAGCAAGTGAAAAGTCCATGGGGATTGTTTAGGGAATATTAAAAGGGAATATTCCATTGATTGGTACAAAATTTTGAGAAACCCTAGGATTTTAAATGGTATAAAATGGAATGGATGACTCAACATGAGTTCTCTAATATAGATGACCCTAAAAAACACTATAAAAATAATTCGAACCCCTATAGATTCCTAAGTAAGGAAAAATTTCCTAAATTACAACTAGATCTACTTAAGTGCAGAAAATTGAAAAATGACTAAAGCAAGCTTGAATGAAGAAAATTATATCTTGAAAATATAGGAAATCAATAATAATATGTAGGGGGATCAATGGAATTATGGCTCAAGATTCATGGCTTGAATGCATGGCTGCATGGCTCAATTTTATGGCTTATAAGGTCGAATGCATGGATAAAAGTCACTAGTAGGGTTTCAAAGTTCCAATATAAATTTTCTCAAATTAATAATGAATTACGTTAACCCTAATTAGATTTATATATAACCTTTATAATAAATTCCCCTAGGTCAATGGTTGATAGGAGATATGGAGTCTATGAGCAACTTTGTAACTTTGTAAATTTGTAATTTGTGCTTTAACCTCTACATTACATAGGATGGATTAGTTCTTTGGAAATGGGAAGGAAGAACTCAAGGTGAAATTCATAAATTTTAAAGTTTCAATTTTCAACTGGAGTTTTAGATTCTATAGGAAGGGTAGTTAAAGGGAAGCAAAACTTGAGTTATAATTTACAACTTTGTAAGTTGAAAATTACAACTAAAGTTCTAATTTTTGGTTGGAGTGATGTGAAAGAATCAAAGACTGGGAAGCAGTTTAGAAATTTTCAAGTTGAAAATTTCATTTTATTATCTAATTTCCATGAGGTGTGTGATTTATGGGAATCAAAACTTTGTTTGTAATTTATAGCTTTACAAGTTATGAATTACTAGCAGGGTTTTGGTTTTTGTGAGGCATGAGTAATGTGTGAGAAGCGAAGGTTGGGAAGTAATATTCAAGTTTTAAATTTTAAAATTTCATTAAAATATAGGGCTCCAATATCTATGATTTTATTAAGAAGAAGAGGTATAGATGCAATTTTCAAGTTTGTAAGTTACAAATTACACCCATATCTTCAATTTCCATTGGGCTTTAGGGAAATGAGTGGCATGGGTCATTTTAAGGCATTTTATCATTAAAAAAATTGGTATCCTTTAGGGTACTTGACATTTTTACATTTTTGGGACAAAAATACCAACATTTTTAGTGACCTCTATAGGGTGATTACCTATTAATCAATTTCTTTTTAGTAGCTTTCTAGTTCATTGGGCATGGAGTCATTTTGCACTTAACACACTTAGTTGGTGAAGAACAAAACTAGTATTTGATTAAACAAGAATAAAATTGGGAAAAATAGAAAAACCTAAGGAAATAAAAACTCCTAATGAGTTGACCTATATGAAATCAGTTACTTGGAAAACACAACTAACCCTAATATATGCAAAACTTTTAGAATTAATTCCAACCATGAAAGCAAGCTTTGAGGTATATCCCATTGACTAGAATAGGTAGTTATGATCCATCATGATTGGATATCTAAAATGCATTAGCTCCTTTTCACTGAGTTATAATATATGGAACACTCCATATTACATCAAACTTGGTGCGCTTGCCTAGTTTAGCTCTATTGCATCCCATTTTAGAATCATGTCTCCTTCATTGAAGCTTCTGTTAGATTATTTTTTATCAAAATTTATCATTATTTGATCCTTATTTACTTCTATAACTTTCATTGATTGGTTCCTAACTTCTTCTAGTTCAATGAATTTTTCCAATCTTACTATAATTTCATCATTGTCAATCAAATCCAACTGATGATTGAGTTACATAAATGGTAACTCAATTAACAATGGGATTTTAACTTCCCTTACATATACCAACATGAATGGAATAATTTAAAATGGATCTCTTAAGAGTGATCCTATCATCCCATAGTGCTAATTTCAACTTTGTGTGCCATGTCCTTTGGTTATCCTCCATGGTCCTTTTGATAATTCCTATGAGATTTTTGTTGGTTGACTTAGCTAAGCCATTACCCTGTGGGTAATAATTGGAAGAATTAATTAGATATACATTTTTATTTACAACCCATTAACTCAATTGAGTGATAACAAAATATTTGGCATTATCTAGGATAATGGTATAAGGAACACCAAACCTCGTGACTATGTCATCCATGAATTTTAGGATATATGTCTATATGGCATCTTTTAGTAAAACTAATTCAATCTTATTTGTGAAATAGTCAATTTATATAAGGACAAATTTATGGCATAAACTCAATGGTGGATTGATCATACCAATGAAATCCTTTCCCCATTAGACAAACGGTTGGTTAGCTTGGATTACTTTGAGAGGGAAAAATGCTAATCTTTGCTTGCCTATGAAGTAAGTACAATTATCATTATTCCATACCCATTTATGGGAATATTTGAATATGTCAAACCCATAATAAACCCTTATCATTATTTTTATGGCCATGGTTCTTATAGATAAGTGTCTACCTAATAGACCATCATGAAATTCATCGAGCACCTTAGGGACTTGATCATGATCAATACATCTTAGCATGACTCCATTCATATATTTTCTAAATAATATTACATAAAAAATAACATAAAGAATGGATTGGAGTCTAAAACACCATATGGGTACTTCCCAATCTGTAGGAAGATGGGTACCTCTTCTTGGGCTATTAGTACCTCTTCTTAGTCTATTAAACATCATATGGGCACTTGCCAATCTGTAGGAAGATGATTATGTCATAGATCCAGTTGTTAAATAGAGGTGGATTGGCTAGCTAGGATATACTTTGAGTATATAATACATCAGATACAACTTCAACATTCTTAATATTATAATACATCTATTCACATAAGCCCTTACCTCTTAAAATATTTGTAATTTTGATGTTCATGTCATATTCCATGACATTTGTGATCCATCCTAATTTTTTTTAAATTTCTTGACTCAATAAAAACTCTTTGATACTTTGATGACTGACCATCAGATGAATTTTATTATTAGAGAGTATATGCCTAAAATTTTTAAGAGATTTAATTACAACATATACTTTCTTCTCTATGAAATTGTAATTTTCTTCATAATCCTTCAAGGATTAACTAAAAAAATATATTGAATATTCCAATTATTCTTTATTCTACTGGGTTAGAATACCTAAGATGTTGTCTTCCCCTCCAAAAGCATAGAGAATAGAGTATTTCTCATATTTAAGGTTGAACAAGGTAGGAGCCTAAGAAATAGCCTAGTTGATGGCTTCAAAATTGTATTTTACATCCTATGTCTAGCTAAAAATGATACCCTTCTTAATAATTGTAGTAAGGGGTTTAGCCATAGAAATAAAATTTGGAACAAATATTCTTATGAAGTTAATTTTCCCAGGAGACTTTTCAATCCCTATTTTAAGGCTTAAAAGTGCTAATGTAGATATAACACTTATTCTCTTTGGGTCTATTACATGCCCCTCTTTTTAAATAATGTGTCCTATTAGTTTCCCTTTATTAACTATGAAAATTCACTTTTTTGGATTGAGGGAAACTCCAAATTCTCTACACCTTTCAAAAATTACCCTAAGGTGATCCAAGTGTGCATCAACATGTTTTGTGTAAATAGTGATATCATATAAGTATACTAGGATCATCTAATTTATCAAACCTATAAAATCCATAATCATGACTCTATAAAATGTTGCATTATCATTAGTCAGACCAAAGGGAATCTTTTTATATTCAGATGTACCCCATTTTGTGGTGAAGGCAGTATTGAATTAAAATGATTCTTGCACTAGGATTTGGTTATATCTAAAAGAACCATCTATAAGGTAAAAATATTTCAAATCTTGATATAGTTGAATAATTTACTCCATGGGTGGAAGGGGACAATGATCCTATAGGGATGTTTTCTATAGGTCCATGAAATCTACACAAATCCTAATTTCAGCATTCTTTTTCCTTACAGGGACCAAGTTAGCAACCCAAGATGAGTTTTTGATAGGGGAAATGATATTATCCTCTATAATTTTGGATAACTCACTCTTCATTATGGGTTTTACTTTTATATTTATTGGTCTATATTTCTATGTAACAAGATTGGTATTTGGGTCAAGCTCTATTATGTGTTGGGATAAGCTAGGGTCAAACCCCCTTAGATATTGATAACTTCGAGAAAATTTATCATAAAATTCTTGTCACAACTCAATAAAATCCTATTTTTATAATCATTACATACATTTCCAATCTTAAATGTTTTGTCATCTAAATTGACTACTGGCTCATAGTCTTATTCATTGACCATGATGTTCTTATTTTTACCTTTCAGATGATCATCTAAATTAAAGATACTCTCTAAAGTAACAAGGCCCATGGTTAATTTGGTTATCTTCAACTAAATTATTTTATATTTATATTGATCTTAGAGTGTTGACTAGTTTCTATTAGATAATTCAACCTCTTCTCTCAAAAAATTCACAATTTGTTGATCACTATTAAAGACTTGCTAGTTGGTTGCATTATCAAGAACATATGGCCTTAATATCAACTTTACATAATGGATATTTTTCTTATTTATTTCCTTAGGTAGGTTATATTGGTAATTCACTAAGGCCATATGATTAGAATCTTTATTTTATTCTCTCGGTACCACTTAAATTTTCAAAGTGGTACAGTATTATAACAATTTCCAAACCCTAGGTTTGTAATATCTCAATAAATTATTCTTGGCTATGATTCTAGATCTTAATTGGTGAACAATCAAATCACTATCATAAAATATTTATAAGAACTGTATTCCTCAGGCTAATTCTAGACCTTGAATCAAAGCTTCATATTTAGCTACATTATTTGTGCAGCTGAATTGAAATCTAAAATAATAGAAATAACTCTCTTTTTGTGGAGAGATCAAGTCAATTCCTGCACCTGCACCATTCCTTCTTCTTGAAAAATCAAAGAATAGTTTCCATAGTCATTAAATATCTTCATTTAGTTTTATGAGATTTGGGATGATTTCAACATTTTCATGGATGTAAATATACCCAACCTAGTTTCCTATAGCTAGTCACAAGGATCAAATTGGAGATTTGATTCCCATTAATCCAAATGAGTTTATGAGATATCTTCCATAGGTGTTGAAACTTCATGATCAATCTCTTCTTCCTGATCCTATAATGTGCAATTCATGTCCACAAAGATATGAGTGTATGGATCAATATGGTCTTTAATTATTAGCTCAACTCTTATTATTACTCTTGTTTCATATATTGTCTTAAGTAACATGTGAGACCAGTTAATAGATAGATACCCTCCAATTTTTTCTATGAAGTCTCATGAAATGCAAATGGAAAAATAAGGGGGGAGATCAATAACTGAGATATATTGGGAAATTGACAAGCTTGGACATGCATGGATAGTGAGGTTTAACATTTTATTATCCCTATTATTTGAACAATAATCCCATCCAATTAAACCACACATGTTGAGTTAGATATATACTTAATACTAAGAGCATCAATTATTTTCTTGGGCATAATATAACTACTAGCCCCTAAATCTACAATGTAATTATGAATGAGATGATTCCATACTATGAGTAAAAGATAGAAAGGGGAAGGCTTACCATTTTTTATCACTTTAGTGTCAATTTGTGGTTGACACAAAATAATTGTAGCATTAGGTCCTTTTATGGAACTTTGTCTATTATTTGGAAGTTTTTCAAAACTTCCTATAACAAATCTCTTTGTGTTGGAATGGATAGTGCTCCCAAATAATGACATTCAAATTAGTTTTATTCATTTATTCAACAATAATAAAATTAATGTTACCAACCTTCACTGGTGCCTCTGTGGGAGATATTTCTTCTTTCATGAGATTCAGGGTCAACACTTTTGATTTTGACTAGCCCATTGGCACAAAGGGTGGCCTTTGTATTGTGTTGCCTTTTACAAGTTCTTGCACAACTTTAGAAGTTGTAGCTTGTTCCACCCTAAGGGGGTTCTTCACTTTTTATTACCCTTTTCTTTGAACATGTATTTGGTACCATGCTATTGAATAATGCTTCCTCTTGATATACACCACAAAAGTATTCCTCTTGCCAGTTTAGTAGAGTAACCTCATTCTGATTAGGATCTTGTGTATCTTTTTAATGGGAAGTGGTTTCCTCTTATTTATCATGAATGTTTGATATGCCTTTCACCATCAATGCTTGACTGATGACACCATTCAAACAAGTATTCTAATTATGTGGTTGAGCACAAGGATAACACTACTCGTACTCCTAAGCTAGGTTGATTTGAATAGCTAAAATAGCTTTGGAAGTACCTGGTATAGGTAGAGCATAGATGTTAGGAGGTTTTGCTTGCATATTTTGACCTTATGATTGTGAATTACCTTGGTATGGATGCCTATTAGTTGATTGGTTAGCTTGATAATAAGGCTTGTAGTTATGGGATTACTACCTTTTCATTACTTTTACCTCATTACCAACAATCTTAATTAATGAATTAAGCTCATATAAATCATCATTAGGTTTGGGAGTTAAATCTGGTGATTTTCTTGTGATGGGAATTAGAGAAATTATAGGTTGTGTAGGAGGTTTTTTTGAGAATAGAGGCATTGGTGGTCTTGGGGTAATTTTTATAGCTTGAATCAGGAAATTTTATGCCCTTATTACACTTTCATAAGTATTGGGAAGAGTGGTGCCACTCATTGACTAAATCATAATAGATATATCACTATTTAAAAATCTTAAGTAATATAGGAAAGCATTATTTGGGGTTGGCTTGACCAATACTAGAATTTTATTCCATGTCTTTTGAAAATTAAAATTAAAATCACTCATGAACTCATGAGGATCCCATTGAATAGTAGTTAGTTATTCAACTAGGGAGAGGTGGTCACTCTTATCTTCAAATCACATGCATAGTGTAGTCCCTCAGTCATCCCAAACATGGATGGAATTGGGAGGTAGGCCTCTATACCATTGGAGGGCTTTCCCCTTAAAAGAGGATACTCAAAGTCTAATTGCAACATTATCTTGTACCACATTATAGACTAAAAATATTAATAAGGTATTATATATGTTCCATAAGAGTGGTGGAAGTTTCACCAGTAAAATACAGAAGGATTTTTAAATCTAAGGTAGGTATATCATCATGATGGGCTAACTAAATTAGGTTGCCTCTATTAAAGGCTACAAAATTTTGATTTCTCATAGCCATAATGGGAGGAATGAAACTATTGGGTATATTTGAAGGATATGTAAATAGTTTTTAGGATATACTCTATTGTAAGGTATGATTTATCTTGATCTCTTTTATATGAAAATGACAATTCCAAAAAATTATCTTTCTTACCTTTAGTAGATGATCTTATTTATTTCTTTGGAATACACAAACCTTAAATTCTTAAATTTGTAAGCTAGTGGAATCACCATGTGTATTTGAAATGTGTACAAGGATCATACAATTCTTGTTGAAAATAGCACCAATCTCTTAGTTGTAATTTATGTGTCCCACTAGGCATGTCAAAAACTATTGTCATGTATTTTTTTCACCCATCTTGATGTTATAGCTCACTGTGTAAAAATATAATGATTCTATGGGATCACCTCTAAGCTATAGGACCTTGGCAAACTGAGGTGAACTTATAGAGAAGGCTAGATTCCTTTCACTAAATTTGGTGCAACTAATAAGTTACTAGCTCATGTAGAAATTTTTCTTCGTAATGATCTTGATTCTAAACTAGGGGTTGATGGAGGGAAAAGAGTTTTAAAAATGAAATTACAAAACTAGAAATGGAAATTGCACTAAATATTTGTTGTGGTTTTTTATGTTTGCTTTGAATGAACATAGTATAATAATAAATATATTGAAAATTATTAGAGCACAAACTCATGTAAATGTGAAACCAAACATAATATTAGGTATTTTCTCATACAAGGGACATGATTTTTTATCTTTAATCAAATAATATTTGAAAAGGGTAAATGAATTCCAAAAATGAAATTTCATGACTGAAATAAGAATAATTTGATTTACAAATTTTATAAATAACCTTGTATACACAAATATTACATAATAAGAAAGGAAAAACTTTAATCTATTCTCATTCCCTAGGTTACAACATGTAGATAATTATTCAAAATGCAAAATAATCTCTCTAACAATAAAAATATAAATGGGATATGCCATAATACTCATATTTATACAAAAATTTCTCTTAGAATAGATGTAGTTAACAAAAAATCCATGCCTAGTTTAAGAGCATGCAAAATTTGGAAACTCCATGAAAAGGAGGTGTGATTTATAACTGTAATGGCATACTCAGCAAGGTAAACAATTGGAAAAGAATATGCAAGTGTTAGGTATTCCATTTAACTATTAGAGGCATGGGAGAACTTGTGGAATCTTCATGCAATGCCTTTGTCTTATTTACTTAACCTGCTATAGTTTTTCCATGTAATGAGGCACCAAAGTAAAACTCAAACTTTAAAACAATAGATAGATTTCAATAGGTTATTTTTACAAAACCTAACTTTTAGTTTTAAATTGGTAATTTTACAACTTTCAAGTGACACAATTTTAACAAAAGTATAAATGCATTTTATAATATGTGTTTTTGCAACTAAGCAACTCAGACTTGTAAAAAAGGAAAGTTTAATTTACATGTTTGATTTTTATAAATTATAAATTGTCAAAAAGGAAAATGGGAATTATAAGTTGATCTTTCTCAAAAAGAGCTATAAAATGATGTAATTTACAATGTGCAACTTTACAATATTTTTTACAAGAAGGAAATACAATATATAGAATGTTTGTGATTGAAGTAATTAATCTGCAACCAAAACATTTGAAGACTCTTTATCCTCCTTCACCTGTATCTTCTCAATATATGCATCAAAAAACTTGAAGATATCTAGGATATGATCTTCATTAGGACCAAAAGAATAGAGGTGGCTTATTTCACATTCTACAATCATGTCAGAGAGTTCCCTTCATACAACCCTATTTTCTTGAGTCTTTTTCCCCATTTGATTCAATGTATTATGGTACTTGATTAAATGGTGGATGGAGCTTAAGATGAATGTTATGTCCCTTGATGACTCTCCTTTAACCACTTATTCAAACTTATTTTGAACTTCCTAAGTTGAAAGGATTTGGTTTTGATGATTTTTTTCTTGACATGACAATTTATTTAACAAATCTTCAAAGTCATATAGCACATTTATGGATTTGTCATGTGTAGCCTTAGATTTATTGGTACTCTCTATGAGTATCCTTATTATAAACTAGGTTTCTCTATTTAATTCCTCTCATTCGCATCATTTCTTAGTATATTTTTTGTAATGAGGATATCAATTTCAATTGTATCTATAGCTATCAAATTTGGATAGAATAGGTTCAAACTTTCTATCTCTTCCTAATACTTATTTATTTTCTCTCTCAAGGCTACCTATCTATCTTTTAGATTTTTTTAGTGGTCCATTACTAATTCAATAACTCTATTTCCATTTGAAATGAGCTCTTTTACATAGTCTTTGATAGCCTTTCCCATGCTACCAATATCTATCACTGCATCAAATGTTTCATGGTCTGTGATCTGAGTAACAAATTATGTTAGTTGAGCAGTAGGCTCAATGAACTTTAATGCATTCATTAATTTTGTAACCCTATTCTTCAGTTTGTCATTAGTGATCTTGTAACTATCCATTTTCTTAAAAAGAGAGTTAATGCTAGATTGAACATCATGTTTTAGTCCCTCTCTTATAGGATGACCAAGGTGAACCTTTGATATTTGGTAATCTCCCACAACTGGATCTTCCTTTTGTTTGTCTAATGGGGGGACTTCAATCTCTACATACTTCTCCCCTATTGAACCATATAATATTCTTGATATGGTTCTGGGAGCTATCTTAGATTTATTAAATGCATTTAAGGCCAAAATCAAGTGTGTTTAGGAAAATCATCTATTTTTTTCTTCCCCATTGTCTATATTAGACAACTAAAAGTAAAATACCATTGTGTTGGCACTACCACTTATGAATTGTAGCTAAATTTGCTATAATGGAGCTTACAATGACATGTACTGATTCTATTAATATTATAGATGTTAAATCTATGGCTGATGTTTTGACAATATCTTCCCCATCTATGGGTTGAGTGGCCACATTTGTATCAGTGACTTGCTCCATCTCTACCTCCTTTGTGGGGGTTAGGGTTACTATGAAAATGGAAGAAATGGGTGTGGTGTAAATGGATGTACCTACCAGGGGTGTGGGAGATAGAAGTGACACCAACAAAGGAGTAGGCATAGGGAGTTAGAAAAGGGCAACCTATGGGAGTGTGGAATGCAAATCCATTAATGAATCAATCAAACTTGTGGGGACACTCAAGGTTGATGAAAAGGGGAAAGTGAGGGGATAGGAAAATGAAGTAGTAGTCATCTCAAGGGTTGGGATGGCCAGCAAGATTGTAGTCAAGATGACTAAATACATTCCTATATATTATTATGTAGTATTAGTGATTAATGAGGTGGGAGTGGTGATTAGAGATGATATGGAAGAAATTATAGAAGGAGGGAGTGAAATTGTGGAAGAGGGAAGAATTGTGAGAGAGGGAAGTAGAAGTAAGACCTGGGTGTCTAATTGAATTGGTTGAACTATCAATAATGGACTTACTAACATAGGTGAACTAGTGGGAGTGAAGGGGGAAATTTCTTGAGGTAAAGGTAGAGTGGAGACATGAGGAGGAAGTGTTAAAGCTAATGAAATTATAAAGATAGGAGGGACTAATATATATATATATAGGAGTAGATATTATGACTGAGATAGGATTATAAACTATTGGAGTTTCAATGGTAGTTGTATCTTTAGATGAAATCACTATTGGTTAATATGCTACTACTCCTTTGCGACTTGATTTTCCTCTCTTGGCCTTTGAATTTTGATTTCTCTTGTAGTAAATCACTAGCCTATCTACCTATTTTGGGAGATTTCCACTACTAAAACCTTATTCTGATGGTGGTACTCCCTTCTCCTTAAGTTATCATAGTTTTTCATTGATTCTAACTATTTCTTTGGTCACTTTAACCCCTTTAATTTTGAGTTAGTTGATTATTCTATTTATTACATTGGTGGTTCTATCCATTAATAATAAAGAATTAAAAAAGGACCACCTTATTGCTAGAAGGGGTTGAGCATAGATCTTATTATCATAAAATATCTTGTCTATTGGGGATACATCATTTACCAAGTCCTTAAGGATTGGTTCTATGTTAAAAACCTTGATTTGATCAAGGGTCATCCAAGGATGGTCCTTAAATCTTACTTCTTCTTCATCTTACAAGTCCTCCTAGTAATATTCATAGTAGGGGACATGGGAATATGTTGAGATTACCAATTCACTAATAATGTTGCCATTTACATCATATAATGTCCTTGCCTACAGAGTCCTGAAGGTCATTTGAGTCATTTCAACATCTACACACTTGGCTTTGGATAAGGAATCACATGTGTACTTCCCTATATTGATGGGGAAATGAATTCATGTATTGTGTTTGCTAGATAACAACTTGTGGGTCTCCATGAGCTACCTCACAATTTCTATTAAGTCCCATTTATCACTCACATACCTTGGAAGGGTATACGGATAATTGTTGAATCCCCCTACTCTAATGTATGAGTATGTGGGGAATTGGATGAAATAAGATCCCCAGTTGGTAATATCTAAATTAGAAACATAAGATAATCTCTTCTTCTCCATATTTTTGTCAAACATGACTATGATGCAGTAGATGAATGCATAATTTACTATTATGAAGTGTTGACTATTTACCTTAAGAGTGAGGTTAGGGTAATAATTTAAAACCTTATCTACTTTGTTAGCTATTGTGTTAAATCTTTGGAAGGCTCTCCCTTTATATAATATATAAACTAGATAAGAAGTCATATAAAAATTCCTTGTATTATGGACTTCCATCAACTTCTTATGGATGGAGTCACTTATTAGCTATGCCTAGTAGATTTACTACTTATTTTGGTGGATTACCCATATGTATTGGTACATCCAGTCTTGAAATTTCTTTGCATCAGGGTTCTTGATGATTCTATGTAGTAGTATGATTATATCACCCACTTCATAGATAAAATCTATTATTTCTAATGTTTTGGTAAATATTATAGATGTAGCCCTAGGGACCCTCAACCATTGCTTCTTCATTACCCTTTGACATCTAGTGTTTTTATGTTGATAACATTTCTTTGATGATTCAAGAGTTATATCAAGATAAATCTCATATGTAGGTATTAGGAACACTAAGTCTATAAAGTTTCAGTTTAGGTTTAGAATCCTTTACCCTTTGTCATTCAACACTTCTCTCTTATTTCCATCATAATGTTTTTCTAATGTGAGCACTAGATCAGGGCTCTACACTGATAGGGGGAAGGTTTCTACCTAAGGTAGTCCACAATCGTAAATGCTTTGAATCTAGTCATTTTTGAATTTGGCATTTACTCTAGTCTAAAATTCACCTAGGTCAATGTGACCTATGTTTATGTCTATTATCTCATTTGTGTTGGATTCCAAGATGAGTGGGACATTAGGTCTCTTAGATTTGAATTTCATCTCTTTTTTAGACATGGATTCTGGATAAATTGCTAAGGGAAAACCAACTATAGGGTTGGTGGGTTTTGAAAGTGTAAAACATAGGTGAAAGATTTGATAGAGATTGGGGCTAAAATTTGTAGGCGAAATCTCCAATGAAGATGGTAGTTGTAAAACACATTTGTATTTTTTGGTGAAAAATTTGGTAGAGATTAGAATTTCTCAATGCATTGTAAAAGTCCTTAGAGTTGTGAGGTTGAAATTTTAGGTAGAAATTGTATGGGTTTTTGAATTGTTTTATCATGTGAAAAGTCCATGGGGACTATTTGGGGAATCTTACAAGGGAATATTCTACTAGTTTGTACAAAATTTTGAGAAACCCTATGTTTTTAAATGGTATAAAAAGAAATGGATAACTTGACAAGATTTTGTTAATACAAAAAACCCTAAATGACATCGTTAAAATAACTTAAAACCCTATAGACACCTAAGCAAGGAAAAACTTCCTAAAATGTAACTAGATCTACTTAATATAGTAAAAGAAATGAAAAAATGACTAAAGCAACCTTGAATGAGGAAAAGTATAGCTTGAAAATGTTAGAGGTCAATCAGAATACCATGTAGGGGGATCAATGCCTTTGTGGCTCAAGGTTCATGGTTGGAATGCATGGTTGCATGGCTCGATTGTGTGAATTGTAGGGTCAAATGCATGGCTTGAAATCACTAGCAGGGTTGTAGGGCTCAAATATTAGTTTTCACAAATTAAAAATGAATTAAATTAAAACTAATTATATTTATATATAACATATACAATAAATTCCCTTATGTTAGTGGTTGTCAAGAATTATGGATGTATGCACATAAATATATTCACCTCCTTTAACATCATTAATATTACTATTAGTTGACACTAACTCCGCTCATCTAAATTATCCCCTTTAGTTCCAATAATTAATCCCCCCTTCCTAGTACATTTATCTAATGTCAACCTTCAATAATTATTCATTCACCATCCTTAGTATAATCTTACTCCTTTATTAATATCTTAAATCCTCATGTATCCCCTCCTAATCTCATTCACCTATTATTTGGGAATTTTAAATTCCCAATGGCCCACCTACTAGCCTATGCCTAGGCTCTCTTATACCCCTAGTCTCTAATCACCTACCTAATCCATATATAATCCCATCCCTAAGCCTAATTAATCCCTAAGAGGATTCTAGAATTGGAGGATTTTAGAATCCTCTCTATTCTAGCCCCTCCTCTCTAGAAACCTCTAAATTCAGAGTCTTCTAAGGAATTTTAAATTCCTTGCATAATCTACTACCCTTGATCTCCTCCAACCAAGTTTAAACTTTAACCATTGATTATTCCCTCTTTTTACTTAAGTAACCTCCATCCTCCATTGGATCCATATCATGAATGGATAAAGTTTCCATGCCAAATCAATTATTGCATCCAACATCTAATATCCTTGATCAAGCAACATCATAATGTCCAAAATCTGAGTCTAAGGTAAAATCCATCTCGATCCTCTTATATTTTTATTATATTTAATCATGGTGTAGAACACTTAGTTTTAGGATTTATAATGTTGGTTTGAATGTTTGATTCACCTATTACGTTGTGATTTTAATGGCTCCATCAGTTTAACTAAGTAGTTTGATGTTTGAATGTTTAAATTACATAATTTAATCATAGACCTCAAATTTTATGCTAAATTTTGGGGACCATAATGGGATAATCCATCCCAAACTAACAATTCTACATCTTAGAATTGTTTTTGATAGATTGCAAGTCTAAAACATCTTAGACTTTTGAAAATTTTACATGTACAGGCGCAAGTCACAATTTTGCACTAGTATTCATGACCTTGTAGTTGTGGTTTTGTCATTGCAATTCATGGTTTTGTCTTAAAAATTCACCTAATTGATAATCATATACTTAATCCTATAGTTTTTTTGACTTTTGATAATATCATGATTTATAACTTGCAACCTTGTATAACAAGTTGTTTTTTTTCTATATGAGTAGCAATTTTCCTAACCACTAATAGTTTGTGGTACATGATTATGGATTTTGGCAAAATTTTGACTTCATAATTCATGAATACATTGGTAGTCATGGTTTTGTAATCTTCCCTAAAATCACTAATGGTTGATCAATGTCCTTTGACTTGTAGGTTTTATTCTGATATTATATGTTTTTACAAGGGATTTTTTCATCATATTGTCTATCATCTAATATTTTTGTTAAAACTTAGGGGTTTTCATTTTAAATACATACTTGTCAAACTAACCCCAGTTTTATACCAAGTTCTTATCTTTATGTAGTTGATGTGTGATATTTTTCGTAGGGGCAATAGGGAGAAAGCCAAGGTAGGGGGAATCATTTGAAGACAAAACACAACCACACTAGTCCTTAGTCTTTTCCCCTATATCAACAAAACCACAGATCATGTAATACTAAAAATCATGATATTACTCTTTAGAATCATATTATTGTAAGAGCAGCAGTGATTTTACATTTTAAATTTAGTTCTATCATTTTTAGTTATATTCTATTCATTCATTATTATCTTTAGGGAAGATTTAAGGACCTAATTCAATTGTAAACACTTTTTGTATAAACCTATATTCTACCTATTATGGATAAATATCTCTATTTAAACATTTTTAGATTTATCATAAACATCAATCCATCATTTGTACATAAACAATCTATAATTAAGCATTTTTAGACCTCTAAACAACTTGTTTAAAACCTGTGTAACCATCTATTACTATTCCATAGTCAAAATATGGAGGTTTTTTAATTTACCATAAAAATACAACTATTATTTTATATCTAATTTATATTTTGTCGTTTGTAGTCATGATTTTTCAACTATCACAGTTAAGCTAATTATGACAATACCATAACTCACAATCTATGATTTTTCATTATAGTTATGACTTTACACTCTCTAGTTGTAATTTTGCACTATGAATTTATGATTTTGCATTAATTTTTTGTCTTTTTAAATTAATTCTTTAGAATCATTTTTATGAGTTTTGAGTCTTTTTAGGCCTCTCACAATGCCCAAATTACCTTTGGTGATGAGGGGCTCTACCCCTCAACCCCATCCTATACCATAATAGGGAGCACACCTGGGGTGCTACCCCTAAACTCAATAAGGGGCTCTTTCCCTTGACCTTATTGGGGGATACCACACCTAGACCCCCATGTCATGCCCTGCTCACCCCAAAGAAATTATAGAGCCAAAGTATAATTTTTTTAGGGTGTTTTATTAAGGAAATTTTGACTAACATCTTGTTTCTTGCAAGAGTTATTTTAATAACATTATATTTTTGCAGATCATATTTTGGGTCTAGCATTTTGTTTTCCAGGTTACCCTTAAAGATTGATTTATTGAAACTACTAATCCTTGTGTCTTTTTTAAGACCACTCTTTTGAGTACCCTCATCAAACTACCAACTTGTGTGCTTGAAGGCCACCTATTAAATTTTATTTTGGGCACTTTAAATTTTTTTATTCATTTTCTTTGTATATATCATTGTTATATATATATATATGTATATATATATATAACTATATATTCTTATTTATCCTCTTGTATATAATCATGAGATCTAAATATAATCAGTTAATTAATCCTTTTATCTACCTATTTGTATCTTGGGGCTATAATTGGTGTATGATATCCTCCTTACATCCTTACGATGATTCCTAGAGGATCAAAAAATACTTATAAACCCCCTCATTTTTTATTTTTTCTAGGGATTAGTGATGTGTATTTAACCACCATGCACTTGACCAAATTTGTGTTTCGATGGAGTCTAAAAATTAGG
Source organism: Torreya grandis (assembly GCA_037957365.1). Classification (NCBI taxonomy): domain Eukaryota; kingdom Viridiplantae; phylum Streptophyta; class Pinopsida; order Cupressales; family Taxaceae; genus Torreya; species Torreya grandis. The sequence goes on along the minus strand of JARHVA010002301.1, from coordinate 2,612,458 downwards.
AGAGTTACCATTACTCACCTAAGCAAGATTTTATATAAAGGGTTCTATGGAGTAAGTGGTAGTTAGGCTCCAAGATATAGGGTTTTTAGAAAACATCCTAAATATAATTGGGCCCCATCATACCTTCATGTATATAGGGGGCACACCTAAAGAACCTTATGTAAATCTAGCATAGGAGCCTTCAGTCATAATAGGTATACTATTATAGGAGTCAGTATCAACTTTGAAGTATCCATCGAGTATGAGTGAGGTTGAATGGGTTCAATTGATACCATAATGGGTCGCTAGCCTATAGCCTAACCCATGAAGCCATTGGATGGTACGAGCGTCAGGTTACACACCCTTGATTTTACTAATCATAGGTTATATATTTCTTATTTGGGTGTGTGTTGTGTTAAACTCATACTACTTTTAAGCTAAGTCAGCCTTCACCTAAACCTATACACCTATATAGGTCCTTTTCAAAACATATTTTATACATCCTATAATAACTTTGCATATAACTATCTTGTATATATTCTTGTCTCATGAAAATTATCATCTCATCTCATCATCATCATCATCATCTTACCCACCCTCATCATATATCATCCTCTTATATCCTTATCCCATCCCCCACCTTATTTTCATCCTATCTTATTTTAGTCATCTCTACCCATTAGTCAAACCCTCATCATCCACATATCCTAATATCAAGCACCTCTTATCCTATGTCCATAATCAATCATTTATCTTGTATATCTTTGCCACACCATTTTATCATTTGGTCATCCTTATCATCATCCATTTATCCACCCTTATCTTGATCCACATCCCCATCACCTACATCTTGTCTTTTATATCCTTGTCATCATACCATTATACATCACTCATTCCTTCCTAGTTTTACTATATCCCCTATCCTTGATCATTACCCCATCACTCATAGATATTAATTATCATCTTTTTTATCCTTTCCTCATATCATATTTTTAAATATTTTTCATTATCATCTCCCATCTCTGATCTTGTCTATTCATACCCACTCATCATAAGCTATACCCCCATCTTAATTTATACATCCTTGTCACTATCAATTTATATATATTATCTTTATCCTATCCCATCTCATCTTACCTTCATCCTGTCTTATTCTATTCATCTTTACCCTATCACTTGAATATCCTAACCATCATGTTGTATATCATTTTCATCCCCTTGTACATATATTTTTTCTCTTGTAAATCCTTCTAGACTTAATTCCATCATAATCTAGTCATATCCACTCATCATTGATCATACCCCATCACTCAGATATCCTAATCACATCTATTCTTCCACACCTTATATTAATTCTACATTGTATATCCTTGCCTTATTATCTCCCTTCTTGTACTAACCTCATACTAGTCTACCCATACCCACCCATCATTGATCATCACCTCATCACCCACATATCATAGTCATCAGCTTGTATATCCATATCTTAATCCCTTTTACATATCCTTTTATTCTATTATACATCATTATAATCAGATCTTACCCATCCTAAGTCATCTCCCAATCACCTACCTATCCCAATCATATCTCATCATCCACATCCCATCCTAAGTCCACCCTCCCCATCCTCATTTGTATTGACCTTGCCATCATCACCCATCAAGTTGAACCTTATCCTATCTTATCCTAATTGGATCTTTTAAGGTCCAAACCATGTCCAAAACATCTCATTGATCCTACCCCTAATCATTTAATCATCATTTGTCCTTGTCCCATTATCCTAATCACCTTCATTACATCACTAGATCCCATCTCATCTTGTATATTATTTTAATCCAACCTCATCACATAAACCCTATCCCCTCTAATCTTAAGTAAAATAGTCTAAGTCTTGAGCTAGTAATTTTTGTCCTTTCATATCATCTTATCATACTAATCTACTATCACTCATCATATTGATTAGATCTCATACATAGTTAATATCTTGCTAGCATATAATCACTTTATCAATTTTAATCTAGCAAACCCATCATCATCATCATCATCATCATCATCATCATCATCATATCTAGTATAATCCTCTTACCTATTCATAATTGGAACCCTTCATATCATATCCTTGCTAGTTTAAGTTTAAGAACCCATCAAATCCTTAGTCCCTTTTACTAGCTTGGAAACTAGACATCATTGATAGGTCGTTAGCACCTATTATACTATCAATTTGAAATTTGATCATAGTCTTTAAATCTATTAATTATCCCATCCTCATTAGCATTCATATTAATATCTTGATCCTTTGTCCTTACTTTGTTCAAATAATCATTCATTTACCTTTAAATCATCATCCATATTTCCCCATGAATTTGGATAAACTAATACATCCTAGCCAACAAGGATGAATTCCTTTTATAGGAACTATAGTTAGGTTCTTGCCTACCCATAGAGCTAAATACCATTCACCCTAGACCAACACCTAGCAATATGAAATCAGTCTTAGACTTCCTTGATGTGATCACCCTTATCAATCAATATATCATAGAGAATAAAGATGAGTTCTTCTTATGACTATGGAAGATGGGAGCTCACTTTCTTGATGATTTTGACCACATGAGACTTAAATAACCTCCCAAACAAGTTCAACTTAAGCCCATATCCCATCCCCCTCCATCATCCACTAGCCCTATTCAAAACCCCTTGACCCAAATTCATACCCATCCATAGTCAAATCCTCCATATACTAATCATAGTACATCACCTTTATCACCCACCACCATGTAATTGAACCCATATCTCATACAACAATACATAGATACCAACAAGGATAAGATCCTCTTGTAGTTAATCATGATGGGTGTACAACTTCCTAAAGGTTTTGATCCCTTCAACTTATTTCACCTCCAACACAAACCCCTTTGTGTAAGTATCCTTCTAATCATCCATCCACTAGTCATAGCTAATAATCTACCCCTTCCCCTACTAGCTAATGGAATTTAATATTGGTAACCTCATCTAATTCTAGTCCATCCGCCCAAACATATCAACAACCATCTAATCTTAATTCAAATGCTTCCACATCTAAGTCACAAAGTAAAGTGGGTCCTTATAATACCCTTCTTATGTACTTGTAATCCCTTTTCCAACAACTAGTCACCATTATCATGATGGTATATTCACCCATATGACATCTTCATCCCACTAAGCCTAAGCCCTCTTGGTATAAATCAAACTAATACTATCTATATCATCTAACTTGGGGGCATTCTATTAAATGATGTTAAAATTTTGGAGACCATGTCCAAGACCTCATCAATCATGGTGACATAATAATTAAGGATGAACTAGATGCATTTATATCCATAGGTGAATAGGAAGAGGAATACCAAGATTCCATTCTCGATCAAGATCAATCCCTTCCCATTCCAAGCCAAGATCAATACATCCTATCCCTCTTTTATGATCCCTCCATCATTGACCAGTCCTCCATCAACCACAAGTCTATTTCCTATATGCATCTCCCCATATATCTCATGAATCCTTCCATGTCCCTCTCCTTAGTAAATCCATTATTAATCCATCATCTCCATCTCACCCATCACATCAAATACCCCTGTTGAAAGGATTGTTAGCCAATTTTTATCCTATATAAAAAATGTGCCTAAATGAATTATAGTGTCTTAAAGAACAAGTATGGAGCAAGGATTAAATATATTTTTGGATGGAATGAATGGTATAAAGATCACATGCATATTTTAAATTTTTTCAAACACTGTAAGTTTACTTAAAGTATATTTTTGGCAATACTTTAGAGACCGGTCTATAGAGCAAAGAGAAGGTTATTGAGTTGGTTTCATGGTGATCAAAGTAGATCAAAGGTCAAGGATAAGTTGAATAATATTCAAAATTCATTCAAACATTAAAAGGTTAAGCAAAAATTCAATAACAAGTCTAGAAGATCTTGTGGGTCTAAAAATCTTATTTGATACTTGGGGCATTTTTTAGCTTTTTTGGCTAAGTGTTGAAGATTGTTCTAATACAAAAAGCCCGTAGACTTAATTATTTGAAAAAAATTATACATATCATAAGTCTTGAATACATTATTTATTTCAAGAAAAGTGGCCAAAACAAAAATCCTAAAGATATTTCCATCATACAAAATGTCCATAGCAATGTGACTGATGTAAAAGCTTCGATAGAAAATGACATCCAGTAGGGTAATGATGGGTGTACAAGTGTCAAATTCAAGCATAGAAAATGACTATTGGTTTTTAAATATGTAGTGATATGAATGTGAATGTAATTGACATTCATTAAAATATCAAAGTAAATCTCAAAAATCATCCATTAGGGTCTAAAGATTAACATTTGTGCAGACATCAACTACATCTGCATGGATGTCAAATGATAGACACACAGATGTCAAGAATAAGTTATGGAAAATAGGAATTTAAGTTTAAATATCTCATAGATGGTCATGTATACATAAAATACATTCATGTGAACATCAAATATAGGCATGCAAATGTCAAGTTTGAGCTTCATAAAGTAACCATTTGGGTTTAAAAGGCTTAAAAGGATGCAAGTTGGATAAGATACAATGATGCACATTCAATCATGAGAAAGATATAAAGGAAAGTGTCGGTCAAATATGTTAGTAGATCCTAAGATAAAATGCATGTATGATATGTGACAATATCATGTTCAACTTGTACAAAATCAATGATCAATGTTCTTCCAAAAAATTAGGATCTAACGACATAAAATGGGTTAATATGTCAATGGTTTGAGTCAATTTTAAATTGCTAATCGAATAAATGTGAGCCCAAAAATTTTCAATGGAATATAATGAAGAATTATTCAACTTGAGCAAGGCAAAAACAAATAATCCAAGCTCAATCATGGACCATGATCAAACTAGAACAAATATTTCAAGATTGAGCTTTGACATTAAAGATTAGTAGAGGTGAGATAGGTCCTTTTAGGGCCTAAAATAGACAAAAGGTTGGCAACTATTATCAAAGAAAGATCAAATAGATGGAAAGATTCATCTCATCAACATAATATCTATAAGAAAACCAATAAATTAAATTGGTTTTCAATCTATAGAGTGACATGTCTCTTTTAGTTTCAAAGCATGAAAATTTGGTCCTCCTAGGTAGATCGAGTAAAGATGGTATAGAGTCCTAAGAAGTGACCTGGTGGTTGGATAAATATTAATGGAGAATTTAATAATTTAATGAGGAATTTATTTCTTGATAAGATCATGACTTGGAATCCTCAAATTGGTGCTAATCCATTGAAAATGGTTAGGCCTTTTTCAATGCACAACTCTCTCTCTCTTTCTCTTTTCTATAAATATAGGCTTCTAAGCCTTGAGATGGATCCCTCTCTTTGGTATGACAAAACCCTACCAATATTTGTACTGTAATACCTATTTCATACAATGAAAGACTAAATTCCTTCATTTTATAGCTGAATTGAAGTGTGTCTTATGAGTTCATTGATTAGTTAAGTGAATCTATGCTTTCATTGCCTCTATCTGAGTTTTCTCACCTTTAAGAACTACTTTGGCAATCCTCACAGGTCATTCTAAGTATAATACATAGTTTTGTGGTTAGTTTTACAAGTGGATAACTACCCTTCCATAATATATTAATAGTTAGTTTGTGCCTTTTTGTGAAATAAGGACAATTTAGAATAATTTAGACTTATACCTACTAAAGTGGAGTGGAGAAATTTTTCTTCAAAAATAATTTTTTTATATTTCAAATAAATTAGACTATTTCAAACCATTTGGGCATAGATCATTTTGAATGAATTGGACTATTTTGAATAATTTGGACTTTTACCCACTAAAGTGGAGTGGAGAAAATTTTCTCCAAAAAATATATTTCCTATATTCCAAATAAATTAGAGTGTTTCAAACTATTTGGGCCTAGATGATTTTGAATGAATTGGACTATTTTGAATAGTTTAGACTTATACCCACTAAAGTGGAGTGAATAAAATTTTCTCCAAAACATAAATTTCCTATATTCCAAATAAATTAGAGTGTTTCAAACCATTTGGACATAGATCATTTTGAATAAATTGGGCTATTTTAAATAATATGGACTTATACCCACTAAAGTGGAGTGAAGAGAATTTTATCCAAAAATAAATTTGTTATATTCAAAACAAATTGGACTATTTCAAAGCATTTGGGCATAGATCATTTTGAATAAGTAAGGCTATTTTTAATAATTTAGACTTATACCTATAAAATGGAGTGAAGAAGATTTTCTCCAAAAATAAATTTTATTTATTCTAGATAAATTAGATTTTTTTAAACCATTTGATCATAGATCATTTTGATTAAATTGGTCTATTTTAAATAATTTGAAATTATACCCACTAAAGTGGATTGGAGATTATTTTCTCCATAAGTATATTTTCTATATTCCAAATAAATTGAATTATTTTAAACCATTTGGGAGTAGATTATTTTGAATAGATTAGACTATTTTAAACTCATGGAACCCTTATAGACATTCATACCAATCATTGATATTTTGAATTACCTTTGTTGATGGGACACATGGCACTGTTTGACAAGCCAAATTATGGATGAAAACATATTAAGCAATCTAGTTCATCTACATAATAAAATATCTTGAAAATTGATTGTTTTTCTTTGATAATATCTTCATGAGCAAGTGTAAATATACTAAAGGATCAATTTTTTCAATTTCAAGATAAATTGATGGAGTATCCACTTGCATTGCACTTAACAAGATCAAAATAACTCTAGATTAGAATTGATTAATTTGAAATTAATTGAACTATATTTGAGATAAATTAGAATTGATTTGAATGAAATTAATGATATTATTTATTACTATAATTATAGTTTATAATCAATAAATACACTTGAAAGAGTCATAATATGGTGAAGTTACATTTTTATAAACATTGGTTTAACCTACTAACATGGCTTTTTTGCTTTCTCCCAAGAATGTGATGATAGATGTCATTTTGATTCTCTAATCCTTTTCATATTTTTGAATTCTATTTCTAGTATATCTACTTGATGTAACATAACTCATTTTAAATTTTTGATTTGTAACACAATTTTGAGAATTACAATCAATGAACAACATGTTGGCAATTAAAAAATCATCTACAAATGTCCCTTTAAAAATAACTTCATCCAATTTATTTTTATTTATATTTAATGGATTATAATATCTTTTCTCCAAAACAAACATGAAATTTGAACTTGTGTAATCCATGGATTGAATGAGTATCCTCAAATTATTGTCCTCTATCGTTGACCAAATGCCAACATGAGAAAGGACTACAATGTCACCTTCAAAACTTATTTGGATTAATCTCAAGTTTAGTATGACATATTTTATATTTTATAATCTTCTTTTTTCTTGTATCATGCATTTAAATATCTTTTTTTTTGTGCACAATAAATAATAAGTAATCCAACCCCAAAATCAATAATTTTTTAGAAGTTGGTTTTAGCTCCTCCTTTGAAATATCATTAATTTGTTAATAAATAAATGAATCATTTATTAACAATATTGTATTATAATAAATATGACATGGTAATTTTCTAAGAAAATGTTTTACATGTTACTAGATTGGTTGTTGATGCACTTTTGTTTTACATTTCTTATTGTAACATAAAAACATAATGCATTTCATTTGATTCATTTTTTTTGAATTTCCTTAAATCTTATAAAGATTCATATAAACACATATAAAAATAAATACATGCTCAGACACATTGTAACTATATTAATTGTATATGGATGTACCATTTCTATTGATAATTTTGTAACATACACATGCATATAATGTAAGAACTGATAAACCACTCAGAGTGGCAACCACTTACAATTCCAAATGATAAAACCACTTGTAATATTTAAATAGTTGGGAAAATAAGTAGTGATAGTAGAATTCAAACATAAAGATAGAGCTATCAAACCACTCAATATTGAAACACACAAATATCCATTCAAATACATATTAAAGAACAAATACAAGAAATAAAAACTTATTTTATCACTCATATTATTAAATTCATTCAGGAATTATAGTCAACATTCATTAAACACATTTTAGATGAACAGTGTTGAGATGTCATGCTCAATCAGACAACATAACTTCCATGGCCATTATGAGGCCCATGCTAAATACATATCCTTCCTCAATACTCAATCACTCATTCCTACCAGAGATAAATTTCTACTAGATTCTATTGATGGCATACTTCTCTCATAATCTACTAGCTTCAACTAAGATTCTCCTAGTCATGCAAATAATATTGTAGATACATGTATGTATAACATCCATTGGAAGAGTCTAGATGCAGATAGAAGTTAGTGAAGGATATGTTAAAATATCCTAAGAGATATTAATGCATTAAATTATAGATATCAAAATATTATCTTTCATAGATAATAGGATCTCAAAAATTAAAATAAAATAAAGTGAAGTAAATGTTGATAGACAACTAGGACAATTTGCATACATAGGTAGTTTAGCTTATGTCATCAACATATAAATGTTCATATTGAATCCTTATAACTTTACCATGACTTTATAAAAATTTTAAACAACCTCATTTTTTCATAACTCATTTCTCATAGAGGTTGATACGAATTTAACATTGATCAACCAACATCTATTTTCTTACAGTAATTAAAGTATCAACTATTCTTATGCATAACAATACATATTTATATGTTTATACATCCCATAAAAACAAATAAAATAGGATTTACTCTTCTAATCCATAGTTCACTATCAATAAATTCAAATGAATATACACCTTAATAGTTGAATCCCCTTCATATACTTCCAATAAGACACATCAAATTAAAAACTATTTAAATCAATAGCAATATATTTTTTTCTAGCACAAGATACTTTAGTATTTTATATTGATAAAGAACACATGGATACTTTACATCAACATTTATTGTATTGAAGATATAGTTGGGGATTTCAATGTATTCATCATAATTTTTTAATGAGATTCAAAACATTAAAAACATTAAAATCTTCAATGTGTTCTTTATCAATAAAAATAATAAAGTAGAGTATCCAATGTGTCATGTTCGTTGATATGATCTTCCATTATTATTGTTTCTTCACTTGCATGAAATGCCATTAATGATACACACTAAAATATTACTAAGATGTTAGGTTTAAAAAATAAAGCATACACAATAAAAGATTGTTAAAATGTTATATTTGGAAAATGAAGCATGATTATAATATAAATTAAAAATGTTATGCACTCGGTATTGATCAAAGTAGTTGTTCTTGTATTAGTTTCTCTAAATTTGTCAATTTTTTATGAAATTGAACATTAAAAATTATTTATTCTTTAGTTTCTATAATGCAAGATAGATTTATTTATAATTTTGTATAAGAATGCACCAATCCAACTCCTGTATATACCCCTAGCATATCACATGCATCTAAAACATTGAAAGTAGAGACAAGTTTCTCACAAAAGGTGTTATCTACTTTATTTTTGAATGGCATTATTTTTTTTGTTTGAACCAATCATTTAAAATATTGACACATATTTGTAAATGTCAAAACCTTCCTCTAATCTAATTTGTTGTGAATGGAGGTTGAAACTTTATAACTAAAAGTGAGTGGGATCCTGAAAAAAATTGATACCTACAATATTTGTCCAATTGAATCCATTACTATCTAGACCCCATACTATGACACCTGTATCTTTCACAGAATGAAAATCACCAACAAGTAGATTCTTGAGAGAGGTCTAAATTCTAGACTGATTTTCTAGATTATGGATGATGAATACATTGAAATCCCCAACAATAATTTTTTAATTTTTTTAATGTTTAAAATATTTTAATTTTTTAATCTCATTTTTTAATGAGATTCAAAACATTAAAAAAATTAAAAATTTATTTTTTGAACTACTTTCATTCAAGACACACAAATCATCAAACCTTTTCATAAAAATTGTATAATGCTTCATTATCTCTTTAGGTGTGACTGTTCTATTTGGTGGAAGTGTTGTATCATGGTTTCTAAAATAATATACAATTTTTGATAGTATGTTACTTTCCAACTTCACCTTTTTACACTAGGTATCCATGTTGTTGTACCTAGGGGTTTTCAAGAATGAAATAGACCCTGTTTCCAATAAATCTACTAGTTCTAATTTTTGTTTGTCTAAAAGCCCTGGAATATTTATAAGTACTATTATAACAATAAAATTTAAATATTGTTTATCTCAACTAGGTAAATTAAAACTTTCAAACAAATCAAATGCCTTATCAAAACAATCCCAAATGGGTTTTTCCATGAAAAAAGGCATTTTCTTTCTTATAGTTGTTGTGATGAACAATTCATTTATGTGAACAAGTGTTTATCTTATTCATGTATTTATTTTGTATTTTTCATCCCTATTTCAAGATTATTCCAACCTCTTAGTTTTATAAGGTCATGTGTAAATCAAACTCTTTCTACAAATGAATTCTTATAAATTGTTTCATTGGATTCATTATATTGGTTACATATTTTGTGCACAGTATGGGACAGAGTACAAGTTTTTAGAAATCTTGCCCTTCTAACAAAAAAATTATTTCTCAATGATAGTGAATTTTATTCCTCCAAAATAATTATCTATTGTGTTGTAATTATGTGTTAGCCATCTACAATTTTGAACCTTATAGTTTTTTTCTCCATCATATCTTTTAGGACTTCCTTTGATTCAATAATGTATTTAGGGTTACTTCAATCAAAAGGAATTAAAAATAATCCTTAATTGGAACCTAATTATGTTTTAAAAATTAATTAATTATATCATTCACCCCTATTCCATTCAAATTTCTTATTTTGATATTATCATCCCCCAATTCATAGAGCTCTACAAGAATATTCAAGGCATAATTGCTTTGCTAGAGAAAATATACCATTAAAGAATTCACTATGTGTCTGATCAAAAGTTTATGTCAACAAAAGATTTATAATATTTTGTTTGATCTTATTTTTCTCCACTGGTGTGATTACTTATATGGCCTCTTTCAAATCTAAATGCAAATAAGTTGCCCTTGTTTGTCTTATTTTATTCAATGTTTTTTCTATCATGATTGTAGGGTATCTTAAATACATGTTTACATGGTGGAAAGTAGAAGAAGTTTTTAACCCTTGTTCATGTTTTTATTTCCACATATTTTAAATTTAAATGACCAAATTATCTATGTCTATCAACCCAAACATTTGAAGTTTGTCATAGCTATTCAAATGAAACCCAAATGTTTCACAAGAAAGAGAAAAATATATTTTGTTAATCTCATTTTACTAGGTGTAAATATATTGGAATTAGTTGAAGCTTGATGGATAATTCCCTCTTCACTATTACATACTTCTAGTTTGAATTGAAGGACATCTTCAAGTTCATCCTTATCATAGGAAAGGATTATTCTAATTAGAGAAGATTCCTTTTCTGATGCAGTGCTAAACAAGTATATATCTACATTCATGTTTGGTGGACTAAATAATTCAAAATAACAATAAACAAAAGGAATTTTATCACCACCATAAAATGGAAGATGTTGATGTGGATTCAATTTGAGTTTTGGTAGTTTAAAAGGTACTCTATCCAAATTATCTTGGAGTGAGGCCTTCTTCTGCATTTTATCTAAATTCTCTTTGAGTGAGGTCTTCTTATACCTTTTAAGTGTGGGAATTCCTTTTTCACCTAAAGACATTCTGAAAAGCAATTGAAATGGTTTAAATATTGATGTTTTGTAAAATTCAAGTTACGTATTGCATCGATTTATGAATTTTTTTTTGTCATTAAGTAGTGATTGAATATATATCAACAAATGTTAATTCTAAACTACAATAAAAAATATATATTAAATATTCATAATATATACATTAACTGACACTTAAAATAACAAGGTATGACCAAACCAAAAATAAATTATGTGCACTAGCCAATATCATTTGATGGGCAAATGAATCCATAAACATTTGTTTTAAAAGAGAAAGATGAAGGGAAGTATGTTTATAATATGTGTCAAACTGCCCATCAATAGGTAATTTCAAGGTATCTCCTAGGAGATAACTTTCAATCATGAAAAAGAGTGAATTTTTATTATAAGACATCTCATAGGAGATACCTTTAAGTTAACCATGATGGTATTATAAGTGTACTTCAAGGCCTTTGAAGGAATCTCCTATTAGACAACTCAAAGGGTGTTATCATATATTCAAAGGGATGTTGAATGTATCTCCCAGTAGAACTTTCCTTCACCTTGAAAACACTATTGGTTGATAACTTGAAGGGTTATATTTTATCAATGATTTTGATCTTCAAGTTTTTGTATCAGCCTTTATTTTCAAAAAAATTGTTTAGATATTTTATAGGCTCAGTCACAACACAAAACCTAACTCCTAATTCTCAACTATAGAAAGCCTGTTATACTTGGTCAATAAAGAAAAATACTTCCTAATAACTTGCTAAAGATACCTACCAACTAAACTAACTAGATATGAACTATGCATAAAGTACAAAACATGTGAATGCTAGGAATTTATAATGAACTAGAATTGAATGCCAAAGGATATATAGATGATGTGAAACCATTGATGTCATCATTTCTCTCAAATGAATTCAAAATCAACTTCTATCATGTGTATTTAAAGCCCTAACTACCTATGAGACTATTGCAAGTAAACAAGAAACTAGTGGAAAGGATATTTTTTAACAGAGAATGTAAACAAACAAGCACTTCACATAATTGTAATGGCATATTCATTTAAGACATTCAGGGAAATACTTATACCATCACCATTTTCTATCAAGGACTTTACCAAATTCAAGGACATAATATATGATGCCACCATTTTTGACAAAAGGTATCAGAACTACTCTAAATTATGGGATGTTATCAATTCTATTGACATGTTTTCACTAGATGGAAATATATCTCCCTTGGAGCGACTATTCATCACAAACATACTAGCACTTAAGAGACATGGATTACATTTAGATATGACCAAGCCCAAAGTGATGCCATTGATTAACCTCCTCTAAGACTTATTATTCATAGGGAAGGTTATACATGATTATTTTTTGCACCACATGCATAACCAAATAGTTATGGCATACATATCCAGAGTAGATTCTCAAAGGTATTTGTCACTACCAGCACCAAATGATTATTTTGAAAAACATAGGTTAGTTTTGTGTAATCAAGATAATACTATGGAAAATGTGTTGAATTCATGGCTTCTCCCCAAAGAAACCATGACATACAAAGGCAAGAATCCCACTCTAATCAATAAGTTTAAGATGGGAGTGTAGATTAGCATAAATTATGTGCACCAGCCAATATAATCTAATGGGAAAAGGAATCCATAAAAATTTATTTCAAAGGATAAATATGAGGGGAATTATATTTATTATGTGTGTCAAAACTCCCATCAATAGGTACCTTCAATTTATCTCTTAGGAGATACCTTTATTTCATGCACAAGAGTGAATTTTTTTATAAGACATCTCTTGGGAGATACCTTCAAGTTAGCCATGATGGTATTACAAGTGTAACTCAAGGCCCTTCAAGTAATCTCCTAGTAGACACCTCAAATGGTGGTGTTATACATTTAAATGGACATTGAATGTATCTCCTAGTAGAACTTGCCTTCACTTTGAAAGCACTACTGGCTGATAACTTGATAACTTGAAGGGCCTCTAAATCTAGTATTTGCTTGGTACTTTCTTATACTTTTTTGGGATTTTTTTATGAACACAATTTATGATAGAAATAGGTCTTTGGGATTTTTGACCCGATTAAAAATATTGAAGTATTATTTTCGTTAGATATTTTATCCACTACAAAAAGTCTGAAGAAATTCAATGTCTTAGATAAATCCTACTTGTATCAAGATAAGTGTTTCAAAAAAATTCTATTGGGTGATATTTTTAAGGACCTTATATTAAATTCAAGGTATCTCCTATGATATACCTTTCAAACATGCATAAGAGTGGGTTTCCCCTTCAATGTATCTCCTAGGAGATACCTTTCAAATAGGCACAAGAGTGGATTTCTCCTTCAAGGAACAACTGGAATTTTCTTTTACATGAAACACACTAAAGGGTGATACCCCCATTTATAAAAAATGTGGGTCCCTTAACTTTTTTAATGGAAAATGATGTATTTTCAAGGTTAGATAGACATAAACCACTTATGGATAAGCGTGGAGATGACAAGTGTCGAGTTTGCACTTCTTCTAAAAAAATGGGCACTTCTTTAGCAATATTGAGCATGGGGATACCATGTGTAAAGTAGACCTCCTAGGGAAGTCAAGAATTTAGTTGAAAAGTTGGGTATGATGGTGCCATGTTTTAAAACCATATTCACCAATAAAATAGCTTGGTGGGCCCAATTTATTTACCGACTAGCCAATAACATTGCTTGGAGGTTTGACTCATAATGAAATTACTTTGAAGAGTGTGGGGATGCCATGTGTTGAGCTATAACTACATCAAATTGAAATGAGAGCCTCTTCAAGGTGGATGAATATTAGGCTACCATGTGGAAGAAGTGGAGGGAGGCTGATACTTAGGCAATTTTTTGAAAAGGGGCCCTAAGAAAGGAAGAGGCCAAAAGAAGAACTGTTAAAAGGTGCTAAGAAATTGATAACTACATCAATTGAGTCTAAATCCAAAGATGAACTTATCTAAAATAAATAAATGTGGATTTTGATCCATAGTTCCGAGTGACTCACAAGGGCATCTTCCTATGGATAAAAGAACCACAAACTCTAGTGTGCAGACTAGTCGAGACAAAATTTCAAAATAGGAAGGATCAAGAACCTATAATTTTTGAAGAGCCACTTATAAAGGTGCCCACTCTTTCTCCTTAGGTTGGGTCTTCCAACATATTGAGAGATTTAATGTACTTATACTATAATTTCATAAAATATATCAAAACCTTATACACTATAGAGCATAAAGCATGAATTAAGATCTATAATGAAAACAAAGACTGATACTATAAAAACATAAAAAAAGTGATAACATACAGATAGTTTCCCATGAAAACTAACATATAATATCACATCATATTTATTTGGGGATGGATAAATGACTATATAAGGCCTTGAGGCCACATACAAAACATTTAATCATACATGTGAGGGACACCTATTAAGGTTAAAGAATGAGAAAATGCTAACTACTATTACTTCTATTCTATTACAAATGGTGGTATACTAGGTGATATTTTTAAGGCCCTTTTAATACCTTCAAGGTGTCTCCTAGGAAAATCCTTTAAAACATGAAAAAGAGTGCATTTCCCCTTCAAGGTATCTCTTAAGAGATACCTTTTAAATAGGCATAAGAGTGGTTTTCTCCTTCAAGGAACACGTGGAATTTTCCTTTATACATAAGACACTATCGAGTGATATTTTTAAGACCCTTGTAATACCTTCAATGTATCTCCTAGGAGATACCTTTAAAACATAGAAAAGAGTGGATTTTACCTTCAATGTATCTCCTAGGAGATGCATTTCAAATAGGGATAAGAGTGGATTTCTCCTTCAAGGAACAAGTGAAATTTTTGTTTACAGGAAAGGCACTATTGGGTGATATTTTGAAGGCCCTTAAAATAAATTCAATGTAACTCCTAGGAGATACCTTTTTTTTGGCCATATTTGTCCCATATACCAAGCATGTGCCTAATTTCTAATGGTCCTGATATAAAAAAAGAGATAGAGTACCTGATTGATTAGATGATCAAAATGGTCTGAACTAGCTCTAGATGGAATGAGTAGAATGTAAAAACAATGAAGCTCAAAAATATTTTGAAGAAATTTAGGTTCATTTAAAGTGTATTCATCAATTTCTAAAGACCGTTCTAGAGTTGTAGAGACCCTATAGAGTGATAAGGATAAGCATGTAAGTGCATGGAATTCATTTGGTCTTCTCTTTCCATATAGAACTTATCTAGACGTTTAGTTATAGTGGCAAGAAATTTAAGTAGGCATTATGGTAGACATCTCTATGAACATCATTTTTAAGATCTATAAAGTGACCATTTAGATTTAGAATCCTTGGCAAGAACCTAAGAAGGAATGTGTAGATGACAAGTGTCAAGCTTGATCAAGTTAAAAGGTTAGTAAATCCTAGGAACCAATGAGAAACCACTCTTGGGGTAATGGGTCCCAAAGATCCATGGTATACATTTAATTAGATTTAAAAAATCCAATAGAGTGGAATAAAGTCAAAAGGGTCAATAATTTAGGTTGATTTATTAGAGCCAATATCAAAGGGATGAGTTGGTACATTCAATCAAAGTCAATGAATCAAAATGGACCCAACTTGACAAGTAAATCCAAAGGACCTAAACTCAGGTCTAACTCGAGATGGTAGAAAAATTAAAGGAGTGGATCTCAATGAAAACTCAAATGGGACTAGACATCAAACATAGTGTTATATACATATATAAAACTATAAGAAAAACAATATCCTTAGATTAGTTTTCACCTATATTTATTTTGGTCTAAGATCCAAGGCACATAGCAGATATGTGATTAATTAAAAGATCATCCCAATTTATGCCCTCGACAAACCAACACTCAAAATAGACATGACATGTCCTTGGAAGTTTTAATATATGAGTATTTTATCTTCATAATTAGATCAAGTGGAAGATTCAAAGAAAAAGGACTTGGGGAATTGGAAATGCAGTTAGAGCATTCATTTCTAGTAAGATCATGAACATCTTGTTCATAATGGCTTGTTCTGATTGGACGTAAAGCCTTGTGAAATATCTCATGAAAGCTAATAGCTAATTGATTATCATGAATATTTTTTCCCCTATATGCAGTTAGAATTTCATGATGTATAATCAATTAATCCTAGATTGAATAAGATAGATCACACATACACTTTTGATTGGGGATACACTTGTTAAGTAGGAGCATGACTAATATGGGGATCTAATAGACCCAATTAGGGGATCACTTGTATCATTTATCATAACAAATCATGCTAGGAAGGGTTCAAAGCCTACCATCTAACACAATCACATAACAACCCAAAAATATTCCTATGATTTGATGTTCACTTATATTAATAAATAAGAAAGTAAACTATTTTAATAACAAGAAAAGTAAACTAATCTAGTGTGTACCAAATATTGTGGCACAAAGTGGGTGGTTATATGCAAAGCAATCAAATATGTATAGGTAAATTCAAAAAAAGTAAGTATGAGTAACACCTTAATACATAGAATATTAAGATTAATATTATTCGAGCCAACACTTATGCTATTTTTATCTACTAAAAGAGAGGAGAACAAAGTTAGAATATACTTACCTAAATGTGAACCCATCATGATTCAATATCTCCCTTGGCTAATGGGGCTTTGCAAGAGGTTTTTTTGGTTTATAAGGATCACTTTGTTAGGCCAAAGCATCCAAGACCTATCCATAAGACTAGATTATCCAAATAAGAAACCTAAGCTAAGACTCCTCAAGTAGAATGGTGGAAGAATAGATTGTGAAGAAGCACAAGTGAATAATAAATTTTTATTTCATATTATTAATAATGACCAAAACGACCTTGTATATATAAGATTATCTCACCCAAAAACCATTCAAACATGTTGTCTATCCTAGGTCAGTTGGGTTGACCAAGTACATTCTTGGGCTAATGCCTAAAATCTATGCTAGGTTAACCAGAAGGCAATCAAGTCAAAAGAGCTAAAGTGACCGTAGAATACACTAGGTTGAATAGGTCGACTTAGTGTACTGAACAGGTAAAAAGGGTGTAAATCAAGAAAATGAAGGATAAAAATAGGAAAAGACTAGAGGAATGTGAAATAGAGGAGAAATATCTCAGGGGAAAGTTTTAGGAGCTAAATAGATTGAGAATAATATGGCAATAAGGGACAATAATCCTAAAAAGCACCAAAGGTCTACCCACCCATTTATTAGTGCAGCCCTTAAGGCATGCACTTAGAGATATTGAATCATAATGAGTTCTTTCTAGATGTAAAGCATCAATATTTAATAAAAGTTAAAAATATTACATGTATATATATGCCCCACTTGAAGCTCATCATGTGTCACTAAGGTGTAATATGGGATGGTTCTTTGAGAAATAACACAAGGACAAACACAACATTGATGTTAAAAAAAGATGTAGTATTTTAAAAAGCATAAAATACCTAAAAGGGAAAATAATCTAAAAAATAAATAACTAAAAAGTAAAATTAATGTGTACCTTGACTTACCTTTTATCATAGGATGGTTTTTAGCTATTTTTTTAGTTTTGATTATGTAGGGCATAGATATTGATTTTGACAAACCTAGAAATACAAAAATAAGGAGAAAAAACAAATAAATGTAAGAAAAGCCAAGATATCTAGTGCTATGTGGATAGGACGTACTTAGGAATTTGGAAAGTTGGGTGACAAGTCCTGTGTTAGACCAAATGACCAATTCAAACAAGAGTAAATAGGGTAACCAAAAATCCAAGGTTACTAAAGACTAAAAAAATCAAACAAATAAACCCCAAGTAATAAAAAGGAAAACTCACCAATTTAAACCAATGATACATGTTTAATAAAAAGGAATGATAAGTAAGATAAATCAATGGTAAAAAGAAAAACAAAATGGGAAAACAACATTGATAAGTGAGAAGTAAAAATCCACATCTCAATCATCAATAGAAAAAGGGGATGCAAAAAAGGGAAAACAACATTGATGAGTGAGAAGTAACAAACCACATCTCACTCAACAATGGAAAAAGGGTATGAACTCAGGTGTCTGTAACAGTAGGACATCAAAGTCACGAGAAAGGGAAAGTAAAGTAAGTTTAGTAAATGAAAAATTAAGTGAAAAATATGATCCAAATTTACTCAAACATGTTGTTTTGCATCTAAATATAAACAAAAATGAAATAAAGTAGTGCTAGTATGTTTTTAAGAAATGAAGAAGGAATTTAAAGAAGAGGGAAAATAGATTTGGAATTAAAATTTATATATCAAGAGGGGAAAATGAAATGGGTGGAGGGGAGAATGAATGAAAAACCAATTTAGAGAGAAATCTTTATCAAATTCAAGACACTCAAATCAGGTTTGTCAAAATAAGAGGACTTTTGGCCTTAGGAACTCTGAAGAACTTCTCTTAATGACACAAGTCTTGGGTCAATAAATGGAGTATATAGATCATCACATGAAGGCTATATGCATAAAAATTAAAATGTACCTACCTCCCCATGATGTGTTCCCCAATCTTTAGGACCCATTATAGAGTCATCAATTTACTAAAAACATTGGGTACTTGCATGAGAAAGTAGGTAGCACCATCTATTTTTTTAAATTCCACTATTCTAATCTACTAGCCAACCACACCCCAAAGGACTTTGGCTCTATATGAATCTGACTATGAATTTTGATCTTTGATTGGAGATAGGAGATGTGCTTTTAATCACATATTTTGGTGTAATTTAACTTTTGAGATTTATATGTTACCTTTAAAAGATCGTTGCCTTTTATTTTCAAATGATATAGCTTTTAACTTTCTTAATGGTTTTTTCTACTCCTCCTCCATACAGATTTGGAAAACTAAACATGGGTGCTAAACATGACTTTTATTTGAAAACTTTGGGTCAAGGTTGCTGAGAGAGAAAAACTTCAAATAGCATAGGGTCAATAGTCTCATAAATCCAGGTGAAATAAAAGTGATATCTTGACTTTGACCTTATTTTATCCAATGATGAGATGAAAGAAAAGGGGAAATCTAGAGGAATAACACATGGAACAATTTTAATTTCTTAAAATTGTAAAAAATGTGACAAAAGGAAAAAAAATAAAGGATACAATGAAAACAAAGGTGTGATTATTTATCATAAGAGAGAGGGAAATGAAGGAAAACATGCTAACATAGATTGTTTGACAATTTCATCTAGAAATAGAAGCAAAAGCTAAAGTTTAAAAATAAGGATCAAGAACATGAAAATAATGGTAATTTTATGAGGAGGGTTAGGTCATATCCATGGTCTTAGAAAGCAACTCATAAAAGAAAGACCCATGAGGGTGATAATAAAAAATAGAAAATCAAAAGTGAGGGAGCCTTTTTACAAAGAACCTCACAAAATAAAAACCCAAAGGATGCCAAAATAGCATTGGTAAGTAGCAAAAGGAGAAAGAAAAGAAATTAAAAGATGGTGGTTTTGTGAGGGATGTCAAATCCTATCCATGGTCTTATGAAGCAACTCATAAAAGAACAACCCAAGGAACACTAAATCAAAATTAGCAAATAAAAATAATGAAAAATAAGAGATTATGAAAGATAAAATAAGGAATACTATGGTACATCAAGAAACAAAAATACCAAAAAGGGAGGACTAAAGGTTTGTGAATAAAAGGGAACTACTACAGAGGGAGAGACCCATGCTTAAGTAACCTACAAAAAATGTTATATAAATAAAGATAGAAATTATGAATATTATAAAAAGGATCCTACATTAATGGCTATATCAAAGATGAGCATGTGAAAGACAAGCTAGGTGTCTTGAAAGGCTTCTTGGAGTTTATTTAGTTTGGTATCATGTAATGGAGAATAAGATTGGGCATCGTAATATGCCCCAAAGGGCAAGTGGATGCAAGGATGGGCATCACAAGATGCCCCAAAGTCTAAAATGATATGAACGTGGGTATCATAAGATACCCCAAAGGATAGAGTAATGTATGGATGGGAATCACAAGATGCCCCAATAGCTAAAAAGAGGAAGAAAAGATAAGAAAGGATAAGAAGCAAAGAGAACCCCATAGAGTGTCTAAATGGATCTAGGTTGTCCAAGAAGATTTTAATGGGGGACATGATGTTTGAGGATAAAAGGAAAATAATGATAAGCAATAATCATAATAGATAGAGATAAAAAACTAAGTCAAGTAGATAGATAGCTAAGTTAGACATATAAAAAATGTAAAAAGCTAATTTAGAAAGCAAAGAAGCTAAGAAAGTGTACAAGTCTACCCAGTTGACCTAGTAAAGAAATACATAATATTAAACTATACTAGGTCAACCAAGTCAATCTAGTATAGTGTACAGAGGCTAGAATAGAAGTAAAAAAGTCTATATATAGTATTAGGGTGATCTAATATAGTGAACAAAGGATAAAAAAGATACTAGGTCAATAGGGTCGACCTAGTACAACAAATAGATATAGGGATTTTATTTTGCCTATATATTTGGTTCTACTCATCTATTTTACAAACTGTAAAACAAGTTGGATTCATGATGATGTAAAGAATGCAAATAAGGAATAAATATTTGATAAAAATAATGAAATAAATGAAAGAAGAGTGAAATAAATTTGTAAGGGTTTGGTTCACATCGGGTTCACTTGAATATATCCAATCAAAATTGCATGATGCATAATGAATTAATCATAGATTAGATAAGATAGAGCACACATACACTTCTAATTGGGGATACACTTATTAAGTAGGAGCATGACCAATATGGGGATCTATTAGACCTAATTAAGGAACCACTTATATCATTTGTCATAACGCATCATGCTAGGAAGGGTTCCAAAGCCTATAGTCTAACATAATCATACAAAAGCCCTAAAAGAGTCCTATGATTTGATGTTCACTTATATTAATAAACAAGAAAGTAAACTATTCTAATACAAGAATAGTAAATGAATCTAGTGTATACCAAAGCTTGTGGCGCAAAGTGGGGGGGTTTTATGCAAAGTAATCAAATATGTATAAGGAACTTCAAATAAAGTAAGTATGAGTAACACCCTAATACATAGAATATGAAGAGTAATATTATTCAAGCCAACACTTATGCTACTTATATCTACAAAAAGAGAGGAGAACAAAGTTATAATATACTTACCTAAATGTGAACCCATCATGATTCAATATCTCCCTTATCTAATGGGGCTTTGTAAGAGGTTATTCTGGGTCTTAAGGATCACTTTGTTAGGCCAAATCATCCAAGACTTATCCACAAGACTAGATTATCCAAATAATAAACCTAAGCTAAGAATCCTCAAGTAGAATGGTGGAAGAGTATCTCACCCAAAAATCATTCAAACATGTCGACTATGCTAGGTTGACTGGGTCGACCTAATACATTCTCATTCTAATGCCTAAAATCTATACTAGTTTAGTCAGAAGGAAAACAAGTTAAAAGAGCAAAAGTGACCCTAGAATACACTAGGTCAACTAGGTTGACCTAGTGTACTAAAAAGGTAAAAAGGGTGTAAGGCAAGAAGAAGAAGAAGGATAGAAAGAGGAAAAGACCAAAGGAATGTGCAAGGGTGGAGAAATAGCTTAGGGAAAGGTTTTAGGAGATGAATGGATTGAGAATAATGTGGCAATAAAGGACAATAATCCTATGAATCACTAAGGGTCTTCCCACCCCTTTTTGGTGCACCTTTTAAGGTGTGCACTCAGAGAGATTGAATCATGATAGGTTCTTACAATATGTAAAGCAATAGTATTTGATAAAAGTTAAAAATATTATCCCTTTCTTTCCACTATATAAGTGGTTCTCAGATTTTAGACTTTTTTATCTTTCTAAGAGATAATACATTCCTTGAGATACTGTAAAGTATGTTAAACTTGATTAGGCTTGACCCTATCAAGAATTTTTAAGAATTACCTCTTAATGAAATAAGGACTTTCTTTACCTATCTTCTACCTTGAATATATGTTTAAAAAGTTGTGTATTACGGCATTATGTGAAGGATAATATTCCTCATCCATGATCCTTTTTTTGACTTTGTTTAGGGGGTTTCAATGTTATATGTAGGTCTAGATTAGTGTTGCATTTTGAACCTCTTTTATGAATTTCTTATGTAAATTAGCTTTATCTTATGTTTGTGTAAGCTAGTATTATCCTTTACTAATCTAGTGTGGGCTTGAGCTTATGGGTGTTTCTCTTTTAATTTTGGTGCATCACCTAGTTAAATTTCTTATGAGCCCTTATTATCTTTTTAACCCCCTTACCTAGTTTAGAATTAATATTATGTGAACATAAAAGAGGAATTTGACCTACTTCTAAGGTTTAGCTCCAACTTAAGTCACCCACAACCTGAGGTTGTCCCAATCTTATAAGATTAGTTGGAGAGAGCTTGAAGAACCCACTCCAAGGATGCAAATTAAGCCTATAAATTTTTTTGGCACACTTAATGGGACTTAGGTCCAAAGTAGTGGAAGGATTTTTGGTGTTTCCCTTTAGCTTATCAACTTTTAGAGGCAAGTATTTAAACATCAATAGTGACTCCAAGAATCTATCAGCTAGTTAAGTAGCCTAACTCAGTTCTTAATAATTATAACTTAGTATATAAAATTAGTCATCTTTTGATCAATATGCTTATTCTCTACCTCATATTCACACTTATCAAGTAGATAATGTCTATGGATCACCCTAAGTATCCCTCTAATAGCCTATAAACCTTATCATAACCCTTGTCCCTCTCGTCCCATTATGTTGTGTTAGTTCCCAAAATTACATTAGAGCAATTGGGCCCTTATCAATAAAATTCTTGTGTCCAAACTGAATGAGTGTCCATGTTTTAGTCACTTGCCCTAGTCCTTTGGAAGATCAGAAGATATGTTTGTAATTAATAATGTCCTTTGTCTTGCTTTTACTAAGAGGGAGTTTTCTTCCACTCCATGCCAAATTCTCGAGGGACATTTCCTAAAAATAGAATACACCTTCAATAAATTTGAAGGAATCATGAAATATTGATTAAATATTCCATGATAGGTAATTCATAGTGATAATATAAAGGTTTAGCCAAGCCTTTCTTTGTGTTTGGATTTGTTGGTTTATGTTCAAAAGGGAGGTTTTTGGGGCCCTAGATGAAACTACCAAGTTAAAATTGATATGTTTTGATGATTAATATGAGAAATAACTTGATGAATTGAATGAAGGACATGTGTTTATCTCAAGGGAATTCTATGAATGTTATTCAGGGTTAGAGGGATATTTCACCCTTCTTAAAATAAAGAGAGCTAGTGCAAAAGGTAAAAATGGTCAGAGCCCAAACTCATGTCTAAATTAGACACATGGTAGATTCTTGGGGCTTTGAGTATTTTAGACCTTTATTGAAAATTACCCTACTTACCTTTTGGTGGGAAAGGTGCATAAATTCCTTGAAGGCTTGAATGCCCAAACTTGTAAAGTAAAATTATGACACATGGCATTCTTAGTCCTAAAAGGGGCTTGGGGCTTATTACACCACTGTACTAGTAGAAAATAACAAGTGACAAAGTGTAAAAGTCCTCAAAGGTATCATGATGTATGTTCCACTTATGTCACTCAATGTTTTATGAGGATCTCTTGGCATAAAAGGGAAACATTTGTTTTTTCCTTCTCTTTTTTAATTAAGGCTCAAATAATTAATGAGAATAGGTGGTGATTAGCCATTGGGATTTAGAGCATTAATGGTAACCCTAATATTTAAATATAAAGGATTATAACTTAGGTGTTTATCCTCATTCTAAAATTACCCTTTGCATTAAGATCTTGTGTTTGTTCCTTTGAATTATTTGTATGACCTAGCTGAGTACAATGTGAGAATGTGATTATAGCAAATTCTTCACAGACCTTTAGATTCAAGTGTGCATGACCATCTAGATTAAATAGTAAGTTTCCCATTTTCTTATTGTGTTGTGTTATTTGAGAGGATTCAAGAGATATATTGAGGGCTATTTGAGTGAGAATTTCATCTGGTATTAAGATATTGCAATAGAGAGCTAGAGAAAGATGGTGACATCTTCAACCCTAATAAAGGGCAATATTATTTCAATTTTGGATTTAATTCAGGATACATATATTATGGAGTTAGATTTTGGGGACCTATTAATTTTTTTATAGTATCCTATCCCCCCCAAGTAGTTTCCAACATCATCATGAGTTACATCGCACCTACGATAACATTCCCCCTGGTTGTTTTATACCCAGAATTCATTATTGCATGTACTCAAGCATACCAACTAGACACTATGACTATTGTTGATGGTAGTCAAATAATTTGTTTACTCATTCACCCATTTAAACCTTAGTACCAAGATTATAATCCACCCCAACTAGAAAAAATTGCACTCTCCTTAGAGGAGTGTCATGTGTATGTTGAAAAAGGATGATAAGGTGATTTTGGAGGTTGTAAATTCTTGTTAGCTAGCTAAGAAGAGACAACATGTCTCTAGAATGTCTAAGAATTTGAAATTGCTAGAGTTTAATGAACTACCCTAGTGTATTATTTCCATGGCAGCTAGGATCTATGAGGTGCCTACTAAATTAAAGTTTGAACCATGGATGTTCTTAATTATGATCTGCATATTGGAAGGGAAGAAGAAGTTAGATTGGGTGGCCATACTCAGTGATAATCTACATATGCAAATGATGCATCTCTAATTTATAATTATTTGTAAAGAGGCATTCATAGGTATATTTTACATGTCTTCTTACTTGATGCACAACTTAGTGTATCATAGGACTTTATAAGGGCCCACTAGGAACCCTTTAGGAATGAGAATATATGAAGTATACCTAGAAGTTACCTTGGAAGGGTTCAAGAATAATTTTTTTAGAGTTTATAATTGCATCTTCAACCCCATGATGAGTGTTTTCTATCCCTTGAGGAGCCTCAATAGGATGTCTACGATATCCAAACAACTAATTGAAAAATATGGTGCTACATACATATAATTTAGAACGTTCACATACATCATGGTTAGTGGGTACTAAGGGTCTTTGTGCAAGTTGCCAAGGTATTTGGATGATAAGTTGGTAGTGATGGAGCTAAGCTAACAAATATTTCTACCACATGAAATGATCATGGCTAAGAAGATCAACAATCCTTTCAAATATCCTATGGTAATAAGGTATTATTCATGTCCTTTAGTTACCAAGGAAAAGGGGTTGGAGCAAGAGATGGGCCTATATGAACTTGATAAAATTTCACCTTGACCCAATTACGACATTAAGTGTTTGGTAAATATGGATACTAATGTGATATTACATCAATCACATTATGAAGACATATGATTCGATTGAACCACTGAGAAAGATGTCTAGAAATTGGAATATATGAGGTTGATAGTGTAGGAGGTTATAGCATACAACATTGCTCCCATCCCTAAAGACATGACATATGATAAATTGACATTGTCTTCATTGTAAAACACAAACAACATTGAATCCCAACCAATTTGCTAGCTATATTTTAGTGGTTAAGAGTATGATTCCATCCCTAAGAGATCAATGTGAATCATGAAGAGAAAATTTTGATAGCTTAAGGAACATGGGGTCGACCTTAACACATATGATAATCCTACCCTTTAAGAGTTGAGGAAGGTTAAGAAGCTAAAGGATTTTCTCCCAGAATATAATGGTGACCCTATGGCTCCATCATTAATCATAATACTAAGGGCAAGCATAAGCTTTGGAATATTGAGTTGACCAAGCTGGTAGATGTAGAGAAGATAATAGTAGCACAATCTAAGGCTAAGTTATCCTTTTCAAAAATAACAAGCTTGGTGGAAAACTAAGATAAGATACTTATGGGGTAGGTCATGCTCTCTAGTGCCACCCCCATAACCATTTTAGGAAAGTGAGCCCCACCAATACCAACCATTCTAGTGGTTGTTCCTATGGCCAACCTAGCTATAGTCCCACATGCTCCACCTACACAACAAGTGGTAGTTGATCATCCCTTGATAATATATTAGAAAAAGAGAGGAGGTGAGGACTAGGGGGAGAAACCAAAGTAGAAGAGAGTCAAGAAGGATTTACAACCTCTAATTAGGTTACTAATAATTAAGAAGGAGGTTATATTCAAAGACCCACTATCTAAAGAAATCCCTATGAATAAAAGAGAGGACCAAGCCTCATATTCCCAAAGAATAAGGGATATGAGTGAGGAGGATTTATATGAAGGTAAAAATATTACTGAAGTGATGAAGAAACAACATGCCTTCACTCCTCCTCAAGTGAAGACTTGGTAAAGGACTTATAGGGAGAGGCCCTGAACCTTAGTAAAGGTCCCAACAATGGGTTTTTTTATAGAAGGACCCTCAACAGTAAAAATCAAAGGTGATGAGGAAGTTGAATTAACCTTAAATGACCCTTTTTATTTTGATGATGTTGTACAGGTTGGAGCTGAGGTAGCTACCCAAGCTTAAGTTCCTCTTGAGAAAGAGGTAATTTCCCTAGATACAGAGGCATTTGTTAAAAATGTTATCTCTTAGTCACCTGGTCAGGACAAGGCTCATAAAGTTGAGGACATTTAAAAATTTGATGGAAGAAATGGGGGTAAGCCATAACATGATGACTAAGTCTATAATGTTAATAAAAAGGTGGAGAAACAAAAATAATAATATGTAGCTATTGAAGTAGTGTTGGATGTTCTTTTCCCTTCAAAGGTGTCGAACTCAACATTAGAGGAAAGAGTAAATATAGAGGAAGGTGGGGGAGAAAACCTAAAAAATGGTACCCCTACCACTTAAAAATTAAATAAGGAGTTGGATCCATCAAATAAATATGTTGAGGAAGGTATCTTGGGGAGTGTTACTTCCATTGAAGTACCCTGGGGTTTCTTTCCTCTCATCAAGATTTATGATCTGACCCATGATAAAGGTTTCAAATTTGTGATTGGTGAAGAGTTGCCTAAGTGCAACAAGGAAGTTATCATAGCCTCTTCTAACTTGGGGACTCAATTGAATAAGGAAGGCAAAGTGGTTACAAGGCCTTGTATCTAGCCCATAGAATAGGGGAGCTCCATCGATAAATTGCTCATGGAGTTCCACTAGCTTGGGTCAGATTTTGAAATTTTGCAACAAATAAAGCCAGGCTTGGAAAAGGATCATGGAGTTGAAAGGGGTGGCAAAGATTAGGAAAGTGGTGAAGATATTGAGTAGTTTTTATTGATCCCACAACCCAAGCTTGTGGCACTCCCTATGGATAGCTCATTAGTGACACCACCCCTCATTGTCTCAAGGCCATCTACAATGTCAACAAATTTGATGGGATTTCAAACTAGGCCTCTTTTTTGGGTCATAGAGAAAGTAAAAGAGAAATAAGATATTATGAGTAAGATAGGGGACATTGATGTAATGAATATTTTTTATAATCATAATTACAAGCCCCCTAAGAAGGATAAAAACACATTTTAGAACCACCTACATTGATAAAGGAGAAAAGAATGTTGAGGTAGTTATCCCTCTACCTGATACATTAAATAAAGATTTTCCCTTAGAAATTTACTCCATCTATAGTTATAATCTTAGAGAGACATCATGAAAGGAGATGAACTATAGCTCATAAGTCTTGGATAACATGTTGTCACAAAGGGTGGATAAAGATAAAACCACCATGAAAGAATTGAAGATAAAAAACTAGGTTATGATCTATTACTTATAAAAGTTAATGAATGAGCCTCAGGTAGTAACTCCAACTACCATTAAAGCTCCATACCTTCCTCTTTTATCCATTGGATTGTTGGACCTTAGCTGAGGTGATGATTTGAAAGCTAGAGGATGCACCATAGAATAATGGAAAAAACATTTAAGCACTAGAGCCAAAGAAATAATCCACTCAACACTAGAATGCTTGGATGACATAGTGGATAAAAGGGAGATTGTGAAGACTAGATGTTCTTTTATGATGCAAACATAAATAATTGGGAAAAGATCTAGCTTAAGGTGGATGAAGTGTGTAGTATGGGCACTGATGTTTTAGTGGCATAGAGTGTCATCACTCTTTATGATCACAAAATGCCTAGGGAATACCAGTTGGCAATCAAGAATTAGTTGATGATGCTCAAGGATGGCATATTTGATTTGAAAGGGGAAGAATAGTCTCTCAAGATTGATATGAAGGAAATAGATGCTACCCTTAGACAAATGGTGAACCTTGATGGTACAGGTGACTTGATAGAAGAGGTAATAAGTGTTTCCTTGAAAAGCCTCATTGATGCACCATAAGGAGCCTTTGATGCCAACAAAATAAGTTAGTTGGTATAACTTGAGAAATATGGTGACCGACTCAAAACATTAGTGGGGTGGAAACAAGTTGTGTTTCAAAAGGTCCAAACTTGGTTTGAGGAATGAAAAATCAAATTCAAGTACCAAGATGGCTTGGACCAAAAGGATCTTGCCTCCATGATCGATGAATATACCAAATACAATAATAGGTAGGCAAAGGATTTAGTTATCAACATAGATCCTATAGCATGACCAGGTATTTTGGTTCCTTCTAAGTTGACACCAGTCCTCCTTCATTTTCTTTCTTATTATTTCTTCCCTTGTCTCTTTTCTTCATGTTTCCTACTATGAAACCACTGTACTCCACTTGTTAGTGGCACATCACTTTCAAAGTTAGTTTGAATAATCATGTGTATAGGAAAGGGTTGTTTTTTATTTAATTTATCAAAGAGACAAAGGTTATTTTATCCCTTGTATAATTATTCTTCATGTCTATAATTGAAAATATTCTACCATAGTGGAGTATCATGTTTGTCATCATCACAAAAGCATGAGCACAACTCTGAGGAATCATGTTTGTTATAATAAACTCCAGGTCCATGAAAGAATTTTCCAACTAGAGCATCTTTAGGATTGTGCCAAGGTTAGCCAAAATTGTATAAGTAAAGGGGGTTTGTCCCTTTATAAAGGTCAGTTAATTTTTGAGTCTGAAGCTATATCTTAGGAGAGGTTTCCCTATGTGATTTTTTCATGCCAGATTGATTTCTATTGTAAAATCATTAGAAATCTTTGAGAGCATTCAAAATGTCTCCATTATTATAGAAATGTTTTACATAGTGTTTTGTTATATAATTTTGAAGACATTATATTCAACTTTGATTTAGTTGATAAATGAAATTTATCATGGTTTATTATTCCTTCTTATTATTGAAGTATAATGTTTTGTTTTACATGCTTGATAGATTGGTTATCTAATGTATTATTCTTCATGGTAGTCACTTAGGGTCCATAACCAAAGTATAAAATCCTTTCTATTTTTATATTTGGGAATAGAGCATTGATATCCTTTTTAAGGGTAGTCCTAATCTCATGAATTCAGCTAGAGGGAGTTCTTAAAGGGTGATTTGCACTATTACTTATAAACTTTTGAGGATAATTTGTGCATGATTTTATTTTACTTATTTATAAATTGAATAACATTCATTAATGAATATAGTATAGCTATTTTTTGGAATCCTTCATGCTCACTTACTAGCCATCCACACCTTTATCCATCATTCAAATAAATATGGTTTTACCTTGTTTTACCCTATAGATAACATGTTATTTACATATCATAAGTGTTGTTTGCATTGTGGATGTAAGAAAACCTACATGTTTAAAGTGTGTTCACTATGTATGATTTAAATCTTAGTGATATAATTCTCACCTATTCCCTATTGCTCAAAATAATTGCCAAAATGAAAATTACATCCACACTCTCATTTGTCTTTAGTATCTTGTATATGATGTAAAGCATTTATGCATTTTTCATGACAACCCTTCTCAGGTGAAGTGTATAAGTTTAGTTATACTTTGGTCATATTTCCATTTTTGTACCAATAATCCTCATAAATTTTGAAGTTATAAACTCCTTCATGTGAGAAAGCTACCTTAGTAGGTCTTCTCACCCTAGTTCAGGTAGAGCCAAAAGTAGGAGGGAATTAACCATACCCTCTATAGGTGCCTCCCAATCATTTTATTTGTTCATTTAATTTTATATGTTAAATAATTCCATGGCTATAATGAAATATTAGTGGTTTATCATCTTAGTTTTCCATTCTTTCCAAGTATGTAAGGTTGAATGATAAGGGTGTACAACTAGGAACCAACGCACCCTTTCCCACTCAAGAACATGAAGTAGTCCCATCATGGATATTATCTAAAACATTTGCACTTGGATATGTTTTACCCTCACTTGTAAGGCTACCCTCTCCTATAACCATCAGAAAATAAGTAAAAGTGTCCATTCCATACTCATTTTCATCATGGAAAATAGTCCAAAAGGGCATTAAAAAGGAGGAGGTATTAGTTGAAGCAGTCCACAAGTCAATCTTGGTAGAGGAAGGGTTAGTTGTACCAAAACAAAATCAAATAACCATATCTCAGCTCAATGATTTTGGTGTTCAAGAGTTTTAAGACTCTCTCCTTAGTTCAAGAGCCACTTAAAAGAGAATTCAACTTACCTAGCTAGAAGGATACCCTCATAGGTTTTAATCAAGGTGAAATTCTTCACCCTCCCACCATAAAAGAGGAGCCTGATGAGAAGTAAGAGGATATCCTTCATGAACCTAGTGTGGAGGTCAAGATCAACTCAAATAATGAAGAACTTGAAGAATTATGACAACATTTGTGTTTAGATTTCTTGAGTCATCCCATAAAGAACATGAAGCCATCCCATCATGGATCTCTTATAAAACCTTTGATGATGTCTATGTTTTTCCCTTGATTTTAAGGCCACCCTCTCCTATAACCATCCAAAAATAAGTAAAATTTTCCATTCCATACTCATTTCCATCATGGAAAATAATCCAGAAGGGCATACAAAAAAGGAGGAGGTGTTAGTTGAAGTAGTTGAAGAGTCAATATTTGTAGAGGAAGGGTTAACTATACCAAAAATAGTCAAACAACCATAGCTTAGCTCAATGATCTTGGTGTTTAGGAGTTATAAGGCTCTCTTCTTAGTTTAAGAGCCACTTAAAAGACAATTCAATGTACCTATCTAGAAGGATAACCTCCTAGGTTATAATCAAGTTGAAATTATTCATCCTCCCACCATAAAAGAGGAGACTGATGAGAAGCAAGAGGACAACCTTCATGAACCTAGTGTGGAGGTCAAGATTAGCTTGTATATATTAGATTAGTTTTTATGATTTTCTCTAAGTGCCCTTGTGTACATTTTTTTAGTAGGTTAGTTGTTCTTTCTTTCTTACATTTACCTATGTGAGTTTGCCTTTTTTGTTTTAGTAATTGTTTCAAAAGCAAGTTCTAAAAAAGATGTAGCCTTGTATCATCTTAATGATAAACTTAGTTGTAGAGATGTGACTCTATACCTAATAGATTAGTTAAGACAAAATGAACTGGGTTCTCAAGCATAGTAGGCATGCTTCTATGAGAGTCATAAAAAATGTTGGCCATTATTAGCCCACATACAAAGCATGTGACCATTTTTAATGTCCTTGATGTAGATAAATAGGTAGAGTTCTTAATTTATCAAATGATAATAATGGTTTGAACTAGCTCTAGATGGAAAGAGTGGAATAGAAAAATCATGAATCTCACAAAGATTGTGAGCACTTTAGGTTAACTTAAAGTGTAATTCATCAATTTTTAAAGACTAGTGCAGAGTTGTAGAGACCCTATAGATTATTTAGGATAAGTATGGAAGATGTGGAATTCATCTAGTCCACTCATTCTATCTAAAACTTATCTATACATTTGGTTCTAGTGGTAGGAAATCTGAGTAGGCATTATGGTTGATGTTTACATGAACATCATTTTAAAGACTCATAAAGTGGCCATTTGGATTTAGAATCCTTGGTAGGAACCTAAGAAATAATTCATTTGAGAAAAATGTTAGGCATGTGGGAGCTCAAGTAAGTTAAATGGTTATAAAATCCTAAGAACCAATGAGAAATTAATCTTAGGGTAGTGGGTCCCAAAGATCCATGGTCCATATTTAATTTGATTTAAAAAATTTGACAGAGTGAAATAAATTCAAAAGGATAAATGATCTGGGTTGATTTCTTATAACCAATAGTAAATGTATAAGCCAAAATGTTTGATGAAATTTAATGAATCAAAATGGACCCAACTTGACAAGTAAAGCCAAAGGACCCAAATTTAGGTCTAACCCAAGTTGGTGGAAAAAGTAAAGGAGTAGAGATTGATGCTAACTTAGATGAGACCAAACATTTAATAGAGTGATATATACATATATAAAACTATAGGAAAACCAAAATCCTTAGATTGGTTTTCACCTATAGTTATTTTGATCCAAGATCCAAGGCATAGAGCATATATATGATTAATGAGAATATCATCTCAAGTCATGTCCTTGGTAGTTTAAAGATGTGAGGATTTTGTCTTCATAATGAGATTAGGTGGAATATCCAAAGCAAAATGACTTAGGGAATTGAAAATGTAGTTGGATCATTTATTTCTATTAAGATCATAACTTACAAATTTTTACAAGTTCATGTCTTCTAGTGCAACTTATTCAACCAATGGAATGATATAGAGGCTATTTGGGCAAATCATGAATATCTTGTTCATAATGACTTGTTCTAATTGGACTAAAATCCTAGTGAAATATATCTTGAAAACTATCAGCTCATTTCTTGTCATGAACAATGTGTAAGGGGTTTTCTTTCTTCCCCTTCTCCTATATTGTCTTTTTCTTTCAATTGTGTAAGGGGTTCTCAGATTTTAGACTTTTTTTTATCTTTTTAAGAGATGTAACATTCCTTGAGATAATACAAAGTATGTTCAACTTGATTAGGCTTGACCCTATCAAGCATTTATAATAACTACATCTTAATGCAATAAGGACTTTCTTTACCTATCTTCTACCTTGAATCTATATTTGGCAAGTTGTACATTATGTCATTGTGTGAATGAGAATCTTCCTCATCCATGGTCCTTATTTATAACTTTTTTTAGGGATGTTTTCATGTTTTTTGGAGTTATATATTAGTGTTATATTATGAACCTATTCTATTAAATACTTATGCAAATTAGCTTGATTTTAATGTTGTGTAAGCTAGTATTATCCTCTGTTGATCTAGTGTGGTTTTGAGCTTATGGGAGTTTCCTAAGTTTGGTGCATCACCTGGTTAACTTTCTTATGATCCCTTATTATATTTATAACCTATATACCCATGAAAAATTATTTTATCATTAGTCTTATGTGAGAACCAAAGAAGAAGCTAGCCTACTATAGAGGTTTAACCCTAACATAGGTCACCCACAACCTAGGCTTATCCCAATATTATAATTTTAGTTGGAGAGAGCTTGAAGAACCCTCTATAAGGGTGAAAATTAAGCCTATAACACTTTCAAACATGGAAAAGAGTGGATTTACCCTTCAAGGTATCTCCTAGGAGATACCTTTCAAATAGGTACAAGAGTGCATTTCTCCTTTAAGGAACAAGTGGATTTTTCCTTTACATGGAAGGCACTACTGAGTGATATTTTTAAGGACTTTGTAATATATTCAAGATATCTCTTAGGAGATACATTTAAAACATGAACAATATTGGATTTTACCTTCAAGGTATCTCCTAGGAGATACCTTTTAGATAGGCACAAGATTGGATTTATCTTTCAAGGACTAAGTGTAATTTCCTTTACACGAAAGGCACTAGTAGTTGATATTTTGAATTCCACTATAATGCCTTCAATGTATCTCATAGGAGATACATTTTAAACATGCACAAGGTTATATTTCCCCTTCAAGGTATCTCCTATGAGATATATTTCAAATAGGGACAAGAGTGGATTTTTCCTTCATAAAACAAGTACAATTTTCCTCTACATGAAAGGCACTATTGGGTGATACTTTGAAGTCTCTTGTAATACCTTCAATGTATCTCCTAGGATATAAATTTCAAACATGCACACTAATGTATTTTACCTTGAAGGTATCTCCTAGGAAATACCTTCCAAAAAGGTACGAGAATGAATATCTCCTTTAAAGAACAAGTGGAATTTTCCCTTACATAAAAGGCACTACTGAGTTATATTTTGAAGGCCTTTATAATAACTTCAAGGTATATCTTATGATATATCTTTCAAAAATGAACAATATTATATTTCCCTTTCAAGGTATCTCCTAAGAGATACATTTCAAATAGAGACAATAGTGGATTTTTCCTTCAAGGGACAAGTGCAATTTTAATTTACATGGAAGAGACTAATGGGTGATATTTTGAAGGCCTTTGTAATAAATTCAAGGTATATCTTAGGATATACCTTTCAAAAATTCACAATATTAGATTTCCCCTTCAATGTATCTCCTAGGGGATACCTTTTAAAAAGGTACAAGAGTGGATTTCTCCTTCAAGGAATAAGTGGAATTTTCTTTTACAATGAAAGCACTACTAGGTGATATTTTTAAGGCCTTTGTGATACCTTTAAGGTATCTCTTAGGTGACACCTTTAAAAAATTCACAATATTGGATTTCCCTTTGAAGGTATCTCCTAGGAGATATATTTCAAATAGGATAACAGTTGGTTTCTCCTTCAAGGAATAAGTAGAATTTTAATTTATACAAAAGACACTATTGGGTAATATTTTTAAGGCCCATATAATACCTTCAATTTATCTCCTAGGAGATACCTTTCAAACATGGAAAAGAGTGGATTTCCTCTTCAAGGTATCTCCTACGAGATACATTTCAAATAGGGACAAGAGTGGATATATCCTTTAAGGAACAAGTGAAATTTTCCTTTACATGGAAGGGACTTTGGGGTGATATTTTTAAGGCCCTTTTAATACCTTCAAGGTATATCCTAGGATATACCTTTAAAACATGCACAAGATTGGATTTCCCATTTAAGGTATCTCCTAGGAGATACCTTTCAAACAAGGACAAAAGTGGATTTCTTACATCAAGGAACAAGTGGAATTTTCTTTTACAAAGGCACTACTAGGTGATATTTTAAAGGAAATTGTATTAAATTCAATGTACCTCCTAGGAGATACCTTTAAAACATGGATAAGATTGGATTTCCCCTTCAAGGTATCTCTTAGGAGATACATCTCAAATAGGGACAAGAGTGGATTTTTCATTCAAGGAACAAGTAGAATTTTCCTTTACATATAAGGCACTATTGGGTGATATTTTTAAGGCCCTTATAATACATTTAAGGTATCTCCTAGGAGATACCTTTCAAACATGCACAAGTTTGGATTTCCCCTTTAAGATATCTCTTAGGAGATACCTTTCAAACAAGTACAAGAGTAGATTTTTCCTTCAATGAACAAGTAGAATTTTGCTTTTCACAAAAGGTACTACTAAGTGATATTTTGAAGGCCTTTATAATACCTTCAAGGTATCTCTTATGAGATATATTTTAAACATGAAAAAGAGTATATTTATCATTTAATATATCTCCTAGGAGATACATTTCAATTAGGGACAAGAGTGAATTTTTCCTTCAAGGAATAAGTATAATTTTCCTTTACATGGATGGGACTAATGCATGATATTTTGAAGGCCATTGTAATAACTTCAAGGTATCTCCTAGGAGATACCTTTAAAATATGCATAAGAGTGGATTTCCCATTTAAATGATGGTTTCTTAGATGTCAAATTCGATATAGTAAAGACCTTGAAAGATTCATTTAAAATTGATGATTTCACACCCATCAACCTTAGGGCTAAGTATAAATAATAGTCAATGGTGTTTTACTCTCAAGATAATATCAATGAACAACATTAATCTAAAAAAACATAGATGCCACATAGACACCACATAAATAGAAATGACAAATCCAATGATCTTGTGGGAACAAAAAGGAAAAGGTATAAATACATGATCCAAATGAAAATCTAAGGCATGAAACTCACTTAAGTGCTAATAGCCACTACCATTAAAGCTACATAAAAGTGCTTACATCTAAATAATCCCTAATTCAATTTTGAATTGATCATAATTTAGTCTAGGAGATCAAAACATTATATGAGCAAGTGTAATCGAGTCCAAGTTCAAATTGTGCACCACTAGTGAGCAATTTGAACAAACGTATAGCCATGGAAGCAAAAAAACAATCTAGAGATGGTGTGGATATATATTTGACCTAAATGCAGAGGGGAGAATATTTAAAGATATATAATTTGAAGTAGTAGCTTTAAACATGGGAGAAAAAAATTATTCCAAGATTTTTTGGATGATTGATGAACTACCTTCCATCACCAAGAAAAATGAGAAAAATGCATCAGTCAAGAGGAGGTACTATGACCTAGTTACCATTCAAATGACAATCCTTCATTGAACTATAGAAAAACTAGAGGTACTTCACTACATAGATGTTATCTCCCATATTTTTAAAGAATGTAAGATTGAAAAGGGTATGCTAGTCAATGAACATACTCACAAAAGTGTAGCTTATATTTCTCCCATTACTTTTGAGAACTACTATAAGTTGCCCAAGCCCCAAGTAGTTATATCCAAAATCAATAATTGGGATAAGGAGATGACCTAAATACCATCCTCACCTCATGGATATATTCTAGGAGTCAAGTATTCTTAGAATTTAATGGCAACATTCCAATTAACTAATTTAGGGTAGGGATCAAGATGATTATGACTTTAATGAATAGGTTATGTAGGAATACCACCATCACTTATGTTGACAAAATTTTGATGACCTTGGTATATTTTGTGGTTGAGAAGGAACTCACTCCTTCCACTGGTGAGTTTGTTAGCACATGTTTGTGTAGGAAAAAATATGCAATCAAGAAAAGGACTAGGAAATAATTCTACATGATGTATTACATATTAGATGCCCTCCTTGCCACTACCAAGATCCCTAACTTTAGAGGATGGTCACCTAAGGGGACATAGATAGTGTCCCAATTCTACTCAGAGTTTCACATATTCAAGTACAAGGAACACATTCATTTCATCTGTGAATATGTCTATCTAGCCTTGATTGAGGCCATAACTAGAAGGCCAATGGAAAGAATTAGTCCTTTAGTCAAAAATTCAATTGAATCTATCAATGACATATGGTTTTACTTGGATTTCATAATCATCAGGATTGAGGGGACCTAATGCACCCCACTTAAGCTACCAGTCCATGTGACAAACAAGTTAGTTGAGCAAGATGTAACATATCAGATATGCAATGGTATAGATGGTGCATGTAAAA
The DNA here is from genome assembly GCA_037957365.1 of Torreya grandis. NCBI lineage: Eukaryota > Viridiplantae > Streptophyta > Pinopsida > Cupressales > Taxaceae > Torreya > Torreya grandis. The sequence continues at coordinate 2,574,541 of JARHVA010002301.1, read as the reverse complement.
TCAAGAGAAAGGGACTACTACATACCCTAGTTATGACCATTAACATGAATATATTTTATAAATTAGACAATATTTAGGTTGCTTCTAGACATAGAGCCTCTTTCAAAATATAACATGATGAACTAAGATAGTGGGAACCCCAAGGAAGAGTAGTGAGGAACTTGAAAGAAAAAATGATAAGTGTGACATATGAACATCTTCCTGGTGTCTATGACTCAATATACACAAAGGCTTCATCCTTCATCAAAGTGTTGGCAAGATTAAAAAAGAACAAAATTAAGCTAGAGGCTAGGTTGTTGAGAGAGTAAAATCCAAGTGAGGATATATGGTAGATGGGACCCAAATAATACCATTTACTATTAGGTCAATCTTCTAGACCCCCTCCAACATAATCATAGACAAAAACACAAAGATCTAAATTATATATTGAATAGAGACCTAGAGAAAGGAGACTTGGTGAGGTGGCATCATATTTAGACCAACTTGAAGAATTAATGGAAGATGTGCTAAAGATACTAGTTAGTGCCTATGAATCAAATGAAGAAGAAGATCAAGTTAAATAGATAGAGAAGGGGAAATAAGTAGCATTGGACTTAGTCCTTGTTTCTACCCTACCAAAGAAAAAAAATTGACCTAGATTTAGTTTTATTACGAGGAAAGAAGACTAAGTTGACCTTAAATCATCCTTTGAGTGAGGTTAACCTTTTTAGTGATGAATACCTAATTCATGGTCTAATAATTCTTGAATGGTTTATATATGGAAAGTTGCATAAGATTCCTACCATGCACCATCCTTGGACCATTACAAAATCTATCAACATCCATGTGCATCATGAGCTCAAGCCGTGGATGGTAACTCTAAAAAAGGAAGAAGAAAATATGATGGTTGCCCCTAGAAAATCAAGTGGGGTATAAATGGAGATTCCATCTCCAAAGGTAATTTAATCTTCTATTGGTGTTAAGTTTGACCCAACCACAACTGGAATACAAAGAGTCACTAAGAATAAAGCCATGGTTGGGGGAGAAGAATTCACTTTTTAGAAAGTGGAACCATTTGTTGGCTTGGATCTTTTTGAATGGTAGAAACTGGGTGAAAACCCCATGTTTGATGAAAATGTTTTTGAATTGTCTCAAGCACAATCATCTTAGTTTTACCTTACCATTAAAGGCTTGTAGTAGTAAAGGGAAAATATACAATAGCAAAAGGAAAATTTAGAAAAACAAGCTATATTTTAAGTTCATGATATCATGATTAACATGTTTGAAGCATCCTTATATGACATGTTTGACTCCTTAAAGTTGATAAGGTTTAGACAAAATGTATTGATCCAATAAGATGTAATAGTAAAAGGTTTAGTCACCTAGTGGCAGAATTCAAATAATAAAATAAAGTAATTAGTCAACATCTTGGTATAGGATCAAATCCCTAGTTTCAAGACCATCATCCTAGCTCAATTGAATACAACCATGGGATTGATTATAGACAATATCAAGGGTTTGAGTACATGTTTAAAGAGATTGGAAAGACTCCTTAGAGATGACAAGGAGCTATTAGATAGGATAGAACAATTCCTAAGGACCATGATTATTAAAACAATAATGTTAAACCCCATGGGCCTCATAATAGATGAATAATACAAGCACATGAACACCTTGGTCATGCAGGAAGTAAGGAGAAAAATCCAAGGAAAATATAGGATAGATAATATTAGGGTCATAGATATGATCTTAACAGCAAAAATAATGACTGTTGAGGCAAAGAGCATTAAGGAGGCCTTAGGAATAAATGATAGGGAATTTAGAGACCTAATTGATCAATAACATGAGCTTTTCTTGGAACCAGTGGTTAATTTGAGGCTTATTAGGTAGTAGAGCTATTACAATAGAAACATGGGACTTTAATACCACAAGTATCACAAGGCAAAGTTAGTTAAGTATATTATTTTTGTATAAGCTTTATAATATTTTGAAAAATGGAATATTTTTTTTTGTAAAATCATGTGAAACTTGTAAGCACATTGCCTATAGGTCAGTCCACTTGGGAAAGTTTAGTTTAATGTAATATGTTTCATTACTGTAAAAACATTTTAAAAACTAACTCCCAATACTCATGTTTTCATGCATTTTTCATGATTTTATTTTTAATTTTGATAATTTATATTTATTTAATCTTTATAATTTCCCTATATACATTTATAATTGATCATGTCAATCTCCACCACCTCCAAGTTAACTCAAACAAGCTCCTAGTTTGGCATTAGTTAACTTATATCACAACTTATTATTCTTCCTTATAAGTATTTCAATTTAATTTTAATTTTGAATAAAAAAATTAAATTATATATTAAATATTAAAATATTTCATAGATCCACAATCAAACTTTTATTATTTTGAAGAACTTAGGCTCAATTTACAGTAATCTTTTGCTCATTTATACAAGTTAGAGAAAGGAGCTCATGAGTGTGCAATTAGTAATTTGTTGTTCATGATCAACCACACATATTTAAACTATATTATTACTCCTATTTCTTTTTATTCTTCCATTTTTTAATCCCCTCTTGATGAAGAGTTTTAAAGTCATCATTGAGTGAACTATCAAGGAGCTAGTTACCTGAGGATTCAACATTTTCCTCAACTAATTCTCCTTCATTTGATATCATCTTTGGTCATGTTGGAGGATTATTTTATTATGTATTTAATATATTATATTATAATTTTTCTTATTTTTTATTAAAAATTTTCATTTGAAATTGTATTCATAAAAACTTTGAAAAAAATGTTTCTTCTTTGTTTCCTTGCATTACAAAACTAGTTTCATCTTACTTTCATTCACACATTATAAATATTAAAGAGTATAAGTATTTACATTAGATATATAATATATATTTTAATATTAAAATTATATATATCCAATAAACACCATTTTATTTCATTTTTCATATCACACATTCATATACATAAATAAACACTAACAAACTTACACAAAAACTAGGAAACCAAAATAATGTTTACACAAAAAATTTGTTTGCTTATTTGCATAGTAAATAAAGTAATTATAATTCAGAAATAATAATTTTACGTTTTCATTAAACTATTCACATAACATTTAGTTACATACAAAACATTTAAAATACCAAATAACTAGCATATTATCTTGTATAGATAGACTAGATCTTGAAAACTTAGAGATTGTATTTGCACACATAAAATCTGAATTTGAGATCTAATTTCACATTTTTATAGTAAATATTAAAAGTGTAATTATGTTTTAATTTTAATTTAATTGAAAATAAAAATATTTAAAAACAACAATTCTAGTGCATGTAGGTGAAAGTTTACATTCTCAAAAACAAAGGAAAAGTTAAAAATCAATAGCTCCATTGTTAGTTGAATTTTTAGTATTAACTTGTATTGTATTTATAAAATATAAATTAAAAATAAAATTATATTTCATTTATTTTGTTTCTAATAACTCTTATTTTAGTAAGTATTGTAGTTTTTTTCAATTTTCAAAGCCTCATCGAAACTCAAAATAATCAAAACTCAAAAAACTTATCCAAACAAAAACAAGTCTAAAATTTGATTTTAACCTTTCAGTATAGAAATTAAAATTTCATAAACCAAATTGAAACAATAAAAAACACTTAAAAATCATAACAAGGTTACCTCACTCTTGGATGATGCTTCTTGAACAAGCTAATCTCCATAGAGTAGGAGATTTCCCTAGAGTACATGTTCCCATGCCAATAGATAACATGTAGTGTGAAATTGACTCAAAAATTAGAATATAAATTCTCCATTATACTCCCATCCAAAACCTTATCATTGAAAAGGTTAACATTATTTACAAGTAAAAATACCCAATAAAATCCTCAATAGTGAGACCCATTTCCATCATAACATGCCAAGCCTAAAACCTCCATAATTTTATATCTGAGCCTCCCCTCTTCTATTCTTTATCCTTGATTCTAGCCTCATCATATCTCATTTTAATTATGGATGAAAATGACTAGTCATATCCAACCCAATAGATTCAACTAAATCCCAAGTTTTTTCAATCGATAATGTTTTCAATTTTCCTAAGCCTAGTAATCACCAAGAACTTTGTTACCTTATCCTTATCCATTCTAAGGGTTATTATAACTAAATATCTTCCCAATTCACTAGTTCAAATGAACAATATCATGTAGGTGATTATAACTACCCTCTTCTATCTATTACTCAAGACCTTTCTATTATACCTAAACCTAACCAACTAGCTATTCCATCCCTTCCCATTCAAATCCCTTCTTTTCATCATCCTAACCAATTGAATATTTATACCACTCATCCCATTATCTTTACATTGGTTGTCTTATCTAGGCCTTGAGAGGTTGTGTACATAAAGTATAAGTATATTCATTATACTAGTAATAATGAACATAACTTTTTAATTATACTAGTATTAAAGCTACTGAGATACTAAATATATTTCATTATCTCAGCTATTTCATTATCTTAGTCATTAAAGATAATGAGATACTAAATATATAGTAAAATAATACATTACATATATTAAATACTTGATAAGAAGCATCTATAGAAATGACAGTGAAAAATAAGGTCAATTCTTACACCACTAATGCCATAGTTCACCTAAGTTCAGTCAATAAAATAATGTTTTTTGACCTTAAAAGGGAGAGAGAAAAACTAAGATAAAATAATGGAAAGATAAATATATAAACTTAACCCTAATTTTGAAGTGCATGGTAATTTTTAATTCTATAATAATTTAAAAGTTTAATGAAGTAAAATTATCATCATGGAACTTTGGAAATGATGGTAATGATTTAAAAATAATAGGCTCTTGCATTATAAGTGAAGTTTCATCCACATTTTTTGAAGATGTAACACAAGCAAATTATCTTTAACTAGAAATTTACTAAGATACTAAATATATTTCATTATCTTGACCATTTCATTATCTCGGTCATTAAATCTACTGAGATAATAAATACATAGTAAAATAATACATTACATAGATCAAATACCTAACAAGAAGCACCTATAGAAATGACAATGAAAAATGGGGTCCATGCTTCCACCACTAAAACCATAGTTCACCTAAGTTTAGTCAATAAAATAATGTTTTTCAGCCTTTAAAAGGGAGAGAGAAAATTAAGAGAAAATAATGGAAAGAGAAAAACATAAACGTAACCCTAATTTTGAAGCATTTTAATTATATAACAATTTAAAAGTTTATAGAAGTGAAAGTATCATCATGTAACTTTACAAATGGTGGTAATGATTTAGAAATAATAAGATCTTGCATAATAAGTGGATTTTCATCCACATTTCTTGAAGATGTAACATAAGAAAATTGTCTAATATGGATTTGACTCAATTTTTATCCCCCCCAGGAATACCTTTGAGATAATTTAATTCACCAATTCAAATACCTATGAGGGTGAGTCACCTTTCTTGAACTTATAAACTAATATTTGGAGATGAATTCGACCAAAAAATGGTAAGTAAAATAAGTGACACAAAATCATACCTAGTAACCAAAAGACATCTTGGGAAAGGAAATTTGTGTGCTTATCTAAATTATGGTTATGTGAGGGCATAATCAGTCTACTTGAGAACACTTAAGTCTATATATAGTATTTATATATAGAATTCCCATTGATAGATTTTATCTAAATGTATATTTGTATAATTTATGGAATTTCATTCCAATAAAATAGAAACATACTCGTCACAACAAATTACACTTGATGGGTCTCCTATTATGAGTTTTGGATTACATCCAAGGGATCATCAGAATTATGAAATATTCAATAATCTACTACAATACCATAGTCTAATTAAAATTATATAATTTTAAATATGGAAATAGAAGTAAAATTATCATCGTGGAACTTTGAAACCGATGGCAATGATTTATAAATAATTAAGATTAGGCTCTTGCATAATAAGTGGAGTTTCATCCACATTTTTTGAAGATGTAAAATTATTAATTACTAGGAGAAACAAGTGGTCATGGTATCATAGTAGACATGCACATTGGAATAGATGGTGTCTTACGAACATATATGTTCACTTCAAATTTTTATCATATTTCTAAACTTGAAATTCTTATTGGTCACTTCTAAGTTTTTTATCACCATTGTAACAAAACTAATTTATCCATTGTAATCACCAAGGTATAACTTAATAATCCACAAATTAGATCCTTATCAAGTGAATATAGATGCCCCCTAATCAATTCTAAGGGAGTTACAATTTTGGTGTAGATATTACGCTAATGATTTAGAAATAATAGGCTCTTGCATTATAAGTGGAGTTTCATCCACATTTTTTTAAGATGTAACATAAGTAATTTTTTTAATATGGATTTGAATCCTTAATTTTTATCCCCCCTCCATGAATACATTTGAGATAATTTAACTCACTAATTCAAATACCTATGAGGGTGAGTCAATTTTTTGAAATTACAAACTAATATTTGGAGACAAATTCGACCCCAAAATGGTAATTAAGATAAGTGACACAAACTCATACCTAGTAACTCAAAGACCTCTTGGGAAAATATTTTGTGTTCTTATATAACTTATGGTTATGTGAGGGTATAAGCAATCTACCTCAGAATACTTTAATAAGTCTATGTATAGTATTTCTATATATAGACTTTCCATTTATAGATTGTATCTAAATGTAAATCTATATAATTTAAGTAATTTCATTCCAATAAAATAGAAACAAAATCATCACAATAAATTGCACTTAATGGGTCTCCTACCATGGGTTTTAGATCACATCTAGGGGATCATTAGAATTAGAAAATGTTCAATAATCTACAATAAGACCATAGTACAATGAAAATTATAGAAGTTTAAATATAGAAATAAAAGTAAAATTATCAGTATAGAACTTTAGAATTGATGGTAATGATTTATAAATAATTAAAATTAGGCTCTTGAATAATAAATGGAGATTCATCCACATTTTTTAAAGATGTAACATTATTAATTATTAGGAGAAACAAGTGGTGGTGGTATAATAGTAGGCATGTACATTGGAATAGATGGTGTCTTTCAAACATCTATGTCTACTTCAAATTTTTATCATATTTCTATACTTGAAATTCTTCTTAGTCGCTTCAAATTTTTTTAGCATCATTGTAAAAAAAGCAATTTCTCCATTGTAATCATCAAGACAAAACTTGATCACCTATAGTTGAGCTCTTTATCCAATAAAATAGATGTTCCCTGATCAAAACCAAGGGAGTTACAATTTTGATGTATAGACTATGCTAATGATTTAGAAATAATAGGCTTTTGCATAATAAGTGGAGTTTCAACCACATCTTTTGAAGTTGTAACATAAGAAAATTTTCTAATAGGGATTTGACTCAGTTTTTATCCCCCTTAAGGAATACCATTGAGATAATTTAATTCACTAATTCAAATACCTGTGAGGGTGATTCACCTTTTTTGAACTTACAAACTAATATTTGGAGATGAATTTGACCCCAAAATGGTTATTAAAATAAGTGACATAAAATTATACCCAGTAACTCAAAGACCTCTTAGGAAAGGATTTTGTGTGCTTATCAAAATTATGGTTATGTGAGGGAATAAGTAGTCTACCTTAGAACAATTTAATAAGTCTATGTATAGTATTTATATATATAGACTTTCTATTTATAGATTGTATGCTTATCTAAATTATGGTTATGTGAGGGCATAAGTAGTCTACCTCAGAACACTTTAATAAGTCTATGTATAGTATTCCTATATATAGAATTTTCATCTATAGATTGTATCTAAATGTAGATTTATATAATGTAGGGAATTTCATTCCAATAAAATAGCAACAGACTCATTGTATCAAATTAAAATTGATGGGTCTTCTACCATGGGTTTTGGATCACTTCCAAGGGATCAATAGAATTAGAAAAGGTTCAATAATCTACTAAAAGATCATAGTATAATGAAAATTATAGAATTTCAAATATGTAAATAGAAGTAAAATTATCATCATGGAACTTTGGAACCAATGGTATTGATTTATAAATAATTAATATTAGGCTCTTTATAAATAAGTAGAGTTTCATCTACATTTTGTAAACATGTATCATTATTAATTATTAGGAGAAACAAGTGGTGGTGGTATAATAGTAGGCATGCACATTGGAATAGATGGTGTCTTTTGAAAATATATGGCAACTTTAAATTTTTATCATATTTCTAAACCCAAAATTATTCTTGATCGCTTCTAATTTTTAGATCCATTGTAAAAAAATCAATATTTCCCTTACAATCACCAAGACAAAACCTGATCACCCACAACTGTGCTCCTTATCCAATGAATATAGATGTCCTAGATTAAAACCAAAGAATTTGAAATTTTGATGTAGAGATTATGCTAATGATTTAGAAATAATAGGGTCTTACATAATAAGTCAATTTTCACCTACATTTTTTGAAGATATAACATAGACAAATTATCTTCTATGGATTTGAGTCCTTAATTTTTATCCCCCCCACCCCTAGGAATACCTTTGAGATAATTTAATTCACCAATTCAAATACCTATGAGGGCGAGTCACCTATATTAAACTTAAAAAATAATATTTTGAGATGAATTCAACCCAAAAATGGTAATTAAAATAAGTGACACAAAATTATACCCAGTAACTCAAAGACCTATTGGTAAAGGATTTTGTGCACCTATCTAAATTATGGTTATGTGAGGGAATAAGTAGTCTACCTTATAACACTTTAATAAGTCTATATATAGTATTTATATATAAAGAATTTCCATTTATAGATTGTATTTAATGTAGATTTATATAATTTAGGGAATTTTATTCCAATAAAATAGCAACAGACTCATCACAACAAATTACACTTGATGGGTCTCCTACCATGGGTTTTGGATCACATCCAGGGGATCATCAAAATTAGAAAATGTTTAGTAATCCACTACAATACCATAGTACAATAAAAATTATAAAAGTTCAAATGTGGAAATAGAAGTAAAAATATCCACATGGAACTTTGGAACCAATGGTAATGATTTATAAATAATTAATATTAGGCTCCTACATAATAAGTGGAGTTTCATCCACATTTTTTGAAGATGTAATATTATTAATTATTAGGAGAAACAAGTGGTGGTGGTATAATAGCAGGCATGCACATTAGAATAGATGGTGTCTTTCAAACATATATGTCCACTTCAAATTTTTATCATATTTCTAAACTCAAAATTTTTCTTGGTTGCTTCCAATTTTTTTAGTACCATTGTAACAAAATCAAGTTTTCCATTGCAATCACCAAGGCAAAACTTGATCACCCATAATTGTGCTCCTTATCTAGTAAATACAGATGCCCCCCATTAAAACCAAGGGATTTGTAATTTTAGCATAGAGATTTTGCTAATGAATTAGAAATGATAGGATCTTGTATAATAAGTGTAGTTTCATCCACATTATTTGAAGATGTAACATAATAAAATTATCTAATATAGATTTGACTACTTAATTTTTATCCCCCCTAGTAATACCTTTTAGATACTTCAATTCACCAATTCAAATACCTATTAGAGTGAGTCACATTTTTTTAACATAAAAACTAATATTTGGAGATGAATTAGACCCCAAAATGGTAATTAAAATAAGTGACACAAAATCATACCCAGTAAATCAAAGACCTCTTGGGAAAGGATTTTGTGTGCTTATATAAATTATGGTTATATGAGGGCATAAGTAGTCTACCTTAGAAAACTTTAATAAGTCTATGTATATTATTTATATATATAGACTTTCCATTTATAGATTGTATCTAAATGTAGATTTGTATAATTTAGGAAATGTCATTCCAATAAAATAGCAATAGACTCCTCATAAAAAATACACTTGATGGGTCTCCTACCATGGATTTTGGATCATATCTAGGGGATCATCAAAATAAGAAAAGGTTCAATAATCTGCTACATGACCATAGTACAATGAAACTTATAGAAGTTTAAATATTGAAATAGAAGTAAAATTATCAACATAGAACTTTAGAACTAATGGTAATGATTTACAAATAATTAATATTAGGTTCTTGAATAATAAGTGGAATTTCATCCACATTTTTTGAATATGTAAAATTATTAATTATCATGAGAAACAAGTGGTGATGGTATAATAATAGGTATGCACATTGGAATAGATGGTGTCTTTCAAAAATATATGTCCACTTCAAATTTTTATCATATTTCTAAACCCAAAATTATTCTTGGTTTCTTCCAATTTTTTTAGTGACATTATAACAAAAGTAATTTATTCACTGAAATCACCAAGAGAAACCCTGATCAACCACAACTATACTCCTTATATAGTGAATACAAATGACCCTGATCGAAACCAAAGGAGATTCAATTTTGATATAGATATTGTGTTAATGATTTAGAAATAATAGGCTCTTGCATAATAAATGGAGTTTCATCCACATTTTTTTAATATGTAACATAAGTGAATTTTCTAATATGGATTTGAATCCTTAATTTTTATCCCCCCGAGGAATACCTTTGAGATAATTTAATTCACCAATTCAAATACTTGTGAGGGTGAATCACCTTTCTTGAACTTATAAACTAATATTTGGAGATAAATTTGACACCAAAATGTTAATTAAAATAAGTGACACAAAATCATACCCAATAACTTAAATACCTCTTAGGAAATGATTTTATGTGTTTATCTAAATTATGATTATGTGATGGTATAAGCAGTCTATCTTAAAACACTTTAATAAGTCTATATATAGTATTTCTATGTATAGACTTTCCATTCATAGATTGTATCTAAATGTAAATTTGTATAATTTAGTGGATTTTATTCTAATAAAATAGCATCAAACTCCTTGCAAAAAATTACACTTGATGGGTCCTATACAATGGGTTTTGGATCACATCCATCTGATCATTAGAATTAGAAAATGTTCAATAATCCACTACAAGACCATAGTACAATGAAAATTATAGAAGTTCAAATATGGAAATAGAATTAAAAATATCATCATGGAACTTTTGAACCAATGGTAATGATTTAGAACTAATTAATATTAGTCTCTTATATAATAAGTGGAGTTTCATCCACAAATTTTGAAGATGTAACATTATTAATTATTAGGAAAAACAAGTGGTGGTAGTCTAATAGTAAGCATGCACATTGGAATAGATGGTGTCTTTAGAACATATGTATCCACTTCATTTTGTTATCATATTTCTAAACCCAAAATTCTTCTTAGTTGCTTTCAAATTTTTAGTGCCATTGTAACAAAAGTAATTTCTCCATTGAAATCACCAAGACAAAACCTAATCACCCACAACTATGCTCCTTATCCAATGAATACAGATGCCCCCAATTGAAATGAAGGGAGTTACAATTTTGATGTAGAGATTGTGCTAATGATTTAAAAATAATAGTCTCTTGCATGCTAAGTGGAGTTTTATTTACATTTTTTGAAGATGTAACATAAACAAATTATCTAATATGGATTTGAATCCTTAATTTTAGCCCTCCCAAGAATACCTTTGAGATAATTTAATTCATCAATTCAAATACTTGTGAGCATGAATCACCTTTCTTGAACTTATAAACTAATATTTGGAGATGAATTCGACCCCAAAATGGTAATTAAAATACGTGACACAAAATCATACCTAGTAACTCAAATACCTCTTGGGAAAGGATTTTATGTGCTTATCTAAATTATGGTTATGTGGCAGTATAAGTAGTCTATCTCAGAACACTTTAATAAGTCTATATATAGTATTTCTATGTATATAATTTCCATTCATAGACTGTATCTACATGTATATTTGTATAATTTAGGGATTTTCATTGTAATAAAATAGTAACAGACTCATTGCAACAAATTACACTTGATGGGTCACCTATCATGGGTTTTGGATCACATCGGAGGGATCATTAGAATTATAAAATGTTTAATAATCTACTACAAGACCATAGTACAATGAAAATTATAGAAGTTAAAATATGGAAATAGAAGTAAAATTATCATCATGGAAATTTGGAACCAATGGTAATGATTTAGAAATAATTAATATTAGGCTCTTAAATAGTAAGAGGAGTTTAATCCACATTTTTTAAAGATGTAACATTATTAATTATTGGGAGAAACAAGTGGTGGTGGTATAATAGTAGGCATGCACATTGGAATAGATGGTGTCTTTCGAATATATATGTCCACTTCAAAAATTTATCATATTTCAAAACCTAAAATTCTTCTTGGTCACTTCTAAGTTTTTTAGTGCCATTGTAACAAAAGAAATTTATCCATTGCAATCATCAAGACAAAACTTGATCACCCACAATTGTGCACCTTATCTAGTGAATATAGATGCCCCAGATTGAAACCAAGGGAGTTGCAATTTTGACGTAAAGATTGTGCTAATCATTTAGAAATAATAGGCTCTTGCATAATAAGTGAAGTTTCATCCATAGTTTTTGAATATGTAACATAATAAAATTATCTAATATGGATATGAATCTTAATTTTTAGGCCCCCCCCCACCCCTTAGAATACCTTTGAGATAATTTTTTTCACTAATTTAAATATCTATGAGGGCAAGTCACCTTTCTTTAACTTATAAACTAATTTTTGGATATGAATTCAACCCCAAAAGTGATAATTGAAATAAGTGACATGAAATCATACCTGGTAACTTAAAGACCTATTGGGAAAGTATTTATTATGCTTGTCAAAATTATGGATATGTGAGGGTATAAGCAGTCTACCTCAAAAAACTTTAATAAGTCTATATATAGTATTTTTATATATAGAATTTCCATTTATAGATTGTATTTAAATGTATATTTATATAATTTTGGTAATTTCATTCCAATAAAATATCAACAAACTCATCACAAAAAATTACACTTGTGGGTCTCATACCATGGGTTTTGGATCACATCCAGGGTATCATCAAAATCAAAAAATGTTTAATAATCCACTATAAAACCATAGTAAAATGAAAATTATAGAAGTTAAAATATAAAAATAGAATTAAAATTATCATCATGGAACTTTGAAACCAATGGTAATGATTTAGAAATAAATAATATTAGGTTCTTACATAATAAGTGGAGTTTCATCCACATTTTTTGAAGATGTAACATTATTAATTATTAGGAGAAACAAGTGGTGGTGGTATAATAGTAGGCATGCACATTGGAATCGATGGTATCTTTCGAACATATATGTCCACTTCAATTTTTTATCATATTTCTAAACCCAAAATTCTTCTTGGTTGCTTCTAATTTTTTTAGTGCCATTGTAAAAGAAGTAATTTCTCCATTGCAATCACCAAGACAAAATTGATCATCCATAATTGAGCTCCTTATCTAGCGAATACAGATGCCCCTTGATCAAAACCAAGGGAGTTGTAATTTTGACATGGATATTATGCTAAGAGGATATCTCTTTACATGAATAATGCTAGCCATCATAGACTAAAGTATTGCATGGTGATTCAGATCCTGATAGGTTTGCACCCACAATTATTTTATATGAGCTTATTTTGACATTATCATGGGTTTGGAGTAACTAGTAGGTTTAATTGTCAATTTACACTCTTTCGATTCACATAACACCTCCTACACCCCCCCCCCACACAAATTATATTGGTTATTAAATAGATATATTTGACATATAATATATATCATAATATTTTTATATTCAAATACATGTAGTAATTAGGATAGCTTGTGCGAGACACAACACCATCATGAACATTGTCAATAATATTTCCTAAAAAAGCTTGATGAATTTTTTTGGGGGTATCAACTAAAATAGAAAATATAGGAAATAATTGACAGGTTGGATTTTTAATTAATTATCAAGGATAATGACACACATGATACAAAATTATTAGAAGAAGTGACTAAAGGTCTCTAGGCCTATATATATGCAGTTGGAATGTATGTTAATTTTTAAAACTTATCTATAAAGGGAAGGATATTATGCATTCAAGGACTTCACAGATCTCATGAAGAATGACATGATTTGCATGAGAGGTAAGAGACTTAGTAAAATGAAGATAAGATAAAACTATTTTCAATACTTGTCATGTGCCTTCAATTTGATGTGACTGATCCTGAGGTGCATTTACATTTATAAATAAGCAGGTTGATTCTTTGATTAATTTAAGATTATAGGGTCAAAAATGTGATCCCATGTATAGATTTAAAAATATGTGGTGCTTCACCATGTACATAGTAGATGAGGTAGATTATTTTGTAGAGCAAATCTATCAAACATTAATTTTTGGGAGGAATTAAATTAAAAGTTACAATCATGTATCATGAAGTTGAAATCGTGTATCAAAAGCATTAAATTTGATGTTGTAGATGACACTTGGCATGAAATAGTTGGTAGTAAAGTAGATGGACAATCAATTAATTTTAAGTAATATGAATGATTAATTTTGTATCCCTTTGATCTTGGTTATAAAATTCTAAGAACTGTTAAATTACATAAAAATTATACAAAGGAATTGAGTCTATTTTACTTTACAAAATGACCATCAAATTTTAGTTAATCATTGGGTCTTTTGAACTAAAATTTAAATTAGTTATATGCAATTATTTTATTGAATAGATTCAAATTAAGATAAAGCACCAATGAATATTTGTCCTGATGAGTTTATTTATCCACTCAAATCCTTTGGTTTATTTATCTAGATTATTAATACTAGTAACTTCAATTTTGAAGTCTAACTATGAGATGTGTTTCTTGGAGTTTTTGACCACATGTGCCATAAATTGAGTTGGAGATGTGTTTATCAGTTTTCATAGATAAGACTGGTTAGCATTTTTGACTCATGTATATCATGGCCTTATTGGCAATTTTTTATAATGCATAGTTACTAAGATGTATGTATGCATGCACCTATAGTCAGCTATAGTTTTTGTAATATAATTTTATAAACTCTTTATTTCATATAACATGAATTCAATGTTTCCAATTGTAGTTTTATATCCAATCATATTTTTATTTATTTATTTTCAAATAACTTTTTCTTGAGTAAAATACTCATAATTTTTTTGAGCAATGTATATTGAATTTTTTTTAAAGAATGTAAGACTAGAATTAGGAAAAATAATCCTACAATTTCTCAGCAGCATGCCCTCAAAAATAATTAAAAAACCCACAGCATGGGACACCTACCATACTATAGGTGAATTTTATTAAATGGTAACATTTCAAATTGACAGATAGGAATATTATAGAGAGAGTTTTAATTCATAGAGTATGATAATGTCAAATTGTTATTGGTTAATTTGAGAGATAAAAAAGAAAAAAATAAAAAAAGTATCATTATTCAGTAAGCTAAAAATCAATGTGCCACTTCTAATGTAATTCAAACATTTCCCAATCCACTATTGCCACCATTCAATGATAAGAATTTTTTTTGGGACTAATGGTGCATAGTTATGATGTCCCACCTTCTAAAATAATGAGGTTCTTTCATATTTTTTGAGGACAATTTAATGAAAGTTTAATATCCTAAATGAAATTCTTTATTAATTTTATTATTATGAGTTTTTAGGGCCAATAAAAAGGCTTTCAACAAGATAGGTTGGGTGCATATCATGTGCCAATTCAACCTGTGAGAATCTCTATCAAATAACCACTTTAGCCTTAGACAATCCATCTAGAGTGAAGGATGTTGTACAAATTTATAGTTTACATGCACTTAATGAACTTACTGATACCCTCTTGTAACATATTGATGCTTATAAGAGTGGACATGGAGATGGTCCAACTAACACTACTACTCAACCACACTAATATAAATATTATGGTGCTCTATGCATTGGAACTTAAATTAGATGAGGAGAAGGATTTGATGTAAACCAATTATGGTGGTGTTTCTAAGGAAGTGGTCTTATGGGTGGGGGGCTCCTAAATTTTATTAGTGGGTCTAAATGCAAAGGGAATTTAGGAATATATATAGAAAAAGTGGTCTCATGGAATAAAAATTCTAAGTATATGATGTTATTTTATAAGAGATAATATTTAAAATTATTATATTTTTATTTATAATTAAAGTTTACATAAATTTTGTCCAATCATATATTTACAACTTGTAGAATATCTTCCTAAAAAATAGAAGCACATATGGAGAACTCTAGCCCCCTTTTTTCACCCCCTTAAACTTCCTCCCCCAAAAATAGTCAACTCCTCACTTTTAGGAAATTATTCTAAATTTTCCTTATACCATGAATTTATTTTTTTATGGAGCCACCTACTCATTAAAAATAGGAGCAACAACCCCCTCCATGGGACCCCTACCTAATTGGATAGATGATAGGGTTTTGACCCCTGTTGAAAGCAATGTGATGGATAACTGTATGGAGTGTGATCAAAGTTGAAAAGTCAAAAGAACTTAGAGAAAGCATGGAAATAAAAAGTGTTAAAATCATGGGCCATGAATTAAAGCTTGAGCATCTTCCTAGAGATTGATATTAAATAGTTGAGCACACATATTCTAATCAATGATACATACAGTAAAGGACATAATCCATTAGATCAAGATTGAACAAAGTGCATTTCTCTGGGTAAAAAAGATCCAATGGCATGAGATTAAGGTGGACTTTTCAATAAATTTAAAAAACATGTAGTAGTGAAAAGTGTTACAATCACGTGGAGTATCACAAGATAGTCAATGACATTTGATCCCTTAGATTGAGATCAATGGCCCATGTTGATCCATGTAAAGAAATTTGATGGTGTGAGGTGAAGAGGATTTTTTCAAAGGATAACTGTCACTTTTAAATATCAATGAACTAGATGCTACATAGATTCCATGATGACACCACATAATCTAGACATGATATATTTGAAGATTTTATGGACCCGTAAAAGGCAAAGGTATAAATGGTTGATCCAAACAAAATATATGGTACAAAACTCATAATTTGGATTCGTTACCACCTTTAAAACTCTGCATAAACCTTCAAAAAGCACTAATAAG